>PITB01014042.1:0-47201 GCA_004024585.1 Paradoxurus hermaphroditus
GGGGGGTGGGGGGGTGGGGGGGTGGCTAGCTAGGGAGGAGACCGGAACACATGGAATGGACGAATATCAATGAGGAAACATACCATCTCTCTAATTTACTTCTTGGTGTTTCAGAGGTAATACCTTCGAGGCTTCCATCACTACTTAGGAATTTTAATTTCCCTTGGGGGTGTTTTTCTCCTCCTCTTACCTCGCAAAGAGAATCTGAAAATAGCCATCACAAATGAGCTTTGTGTCCTTCTACTACGGACCACCACTCCTTGTTCCAATATTCTTCCTCCCGGTGAACTAACTGCCAGGGCAAGTGAGAAGGCAGGCAGGATCAAAGCCACCAGTAATGGCTAAAAAGTGGCTAATTTGCCTCCTTGTAAAAGTTAGAACTCAAAGCAGCTTTTTTTTTTTTTTTAAATCTCTAAAGCACCTTACAGAAGTTAACTAATTAGTTCTTATAATGCCTTTCGAAGCATGTATTATTTAGCTCAAGGTGAAGCTTCAGTTGGGGGGCTGAAATTTACACCGGGGCCACTTGATAATGAGAAGTAACCTAACTGAATGTGTAAGGAGCAGATTGGCCGTCCGTGTCCTGAACCATCCTCCACGAATCCTGAATGTTGCGCCTCAGGAGTTTAACAGACTGCTTCGGCAGTCGTCTGAAAACACTAAAAGGAAATTGTTTACTAATATAGCCGCCATTTCAAACAAACACTCAAATCAGCGATTTTGGAGGAGTGTAGGCTTACCTAAGAATTTTATCTTCTGCAAAACAAAGATGTCAATACTCTGAAATTATTTCCCCAGCTGCAAAACCCCAGAGAATTTTATCATTTGGCTTGGAGCAGCTTTTCTCTAGCTTGGCACTACTGATGCTTTGGGATAGATATTTTTTCAATGTGTGTGTGTGTGTGTGTGTGTGTGTGTGTGTGTGTGTTTTAATGAATGAATTTTTTTTTTAATGTTTATTTATTTTTGAGAGAGAGCTAGAGACAGCACTAGCAGGGTACGGAGAGAGAGAGAGAGAGAGAGAGAGAGAGAGAGAGAGAGACAGAATCCGAAGCAGGCTCCAGGCTCTGAACTGTCAGCCCAGAGCCCCACACAGGGCTTGAATTCTTGAACTTCAAGATCATGACCTGAGCTGCAGTCAGCAGCCCAACGAACTGAACCACCCAGGCTCCCCTAGATTAATTAACTTTTTAAAAGTAAATTCTACACCCAACATGGGACTTGAATGCCCAACCCCAAGATCAAGAGTCAATTGCTCTACTGACTGAGCCAGGCAGGAAGCCCTGGGCAGACGCTTCTTTGCTCTGGGCTCCATCTTGTGCCTTGCATCTAGAATGTTTAGCAGCATCCCTGGCCTCCACCCACTAGATGCCCGCAGGACCCCACCCCACCCCTCCCCCTCCTCCAGTTGTGACAATCAAAATGTCTCCAGACATGGCTAACTGTGCCCTGGGGGGAGGGGGAGGGGTGCAGAATTGCCCCTGGGTGAGAACCAGTGGCTTAGGAAAGAGGTACAAGTATTTCCATCCAGTGTGGCACACAACCGGAAGGCATTTGTAGATTTACCAGGAAAAATAATTTGACCTAAATGGACGAAGAAATTCCAGATTTTCCCAGTGTGTCAGGGGACTTGGGTGTACATGGGCACAGAGGCTTCCTAAATGCTGCACAAAACGGTTGTGGTTGTGTTTCAGTAACTGGATGCAAAGCCCCCTGGAGAACTCTGTCTGGGTAGTGGCTGCACACTGAGCTGGGGGTGTCTGCCTGTGGCCTGGAACCATTTTGGTTGCCCAGGTTTCTCGCTGGCAATGCTAATTTTCAGGAAAGTCTTGCCGCCCACACAGGACATTTCTGGCCTTGCCTGCCTCCTCCGACTTTGCACCCTCAAATGCCAGATTCTCCCACTTTCTTAGCAGGGAAAGAAGAAGCTGAAAACTCCGTGGGCTAGTGAGAATGAGTAATTGGATATCAGCCGTGTAGAAATCAATCTCTCACTTCCCTATCCTTCCCCGTCTCCATGCCCTCTCCCCTGCCTTCCCACACACCCAGAGGCAAAGGAAATCTTGGTCTCTTTGAGACCAAGGGGACAAAACCAGGCTGTAGTTACACTTAAAAGAAAATATGAAGGAATTTATCCTAAGGCAGGTAAAGAGATTAAATAAAGCGTAGTGCATCCATATTATATGTTATGAATGAATTATGTGCCCCAGAGTTCACATGTTGAAGCCTTTAACCCCGTGGGACTGTTTTTGGAGTTAGGGCCATTAGGGAGGTAAGGCTGAGTGAGATCAGAAAAATGGAACCCCCCACCAACAGGGCCGCCGTCCTCGTAAGAAGAGGAAGGGACATCAGCGGTGCACGTGCCCCAGGAGAAGCCCATGTGAGGACACCGTGAGGAAGCGGGTGTCTACAAGGCAGCAAGAGAGCTCTCACCGGACACCGATCCTGGCACCTTGATCCTGGTCTTCCAGCCTCCCCAACGATGAGAAAATAACTTGCTGGTGTTTAGGCCACAGGTCTGTGGTATTCTGTTATGGCAACCTGAGCAGACTAAGATACAAGAGAATTCTTGTCAGTTGTTGAAAAAAAAACCACACAAAGTCACAAGAATTCTCACGAATCTGGCAATCAGATCTATAAGAGGCGTCATGTACTAAGTGAGACAAAACAGCACTGGCCAACGATACGTATACATTATCAGGCGCTTGTTCTTCTAGAACTCCACAGAAGAAAACAATCTGTATTACGTGTACTTTCAGGCATTTGCACACATACGGGGGTGTGTTGGGAAGAAGCCCCTGACAGCGACTGGTTCTGAGAGAAGGCTAGGATTGGAGAGGGGTGCGGTCGACAGGAGCGTGCGCCTCACACTATTTGGATCCTTTAAATGAAATTAATGTAAGTATGTATTACTTGTATCATAAAACAAATAAAAAACTTAAGAGCTTTTGTCTCATCTGCTTTTCCAGTCTTTTCAAAGACCGAGTCATGTTCTCAGGGATGCCCACTTCCAAGTCCTTCCGAAAGGAGCATAAAATGGTAGAGAATATGGAGTTCTTCCTGGTTTAACTTCAATAAATGGCCCCGACCACGTCCCAACATTTGAATATAACCTTCCATGATGCCGTGGGGACGGGGCACCAAGGAACACCATCTTTCTCAAAATCCAAATTCGAGTTCACTCACAGGAAGGACAATACAGACATCTGCATTCCCTAGGCATGCATCCTTGGGATTTCTCATTCGAATCATTTCAACGGAATTCCGAAATAGAGGAAACAAATGCTTAATAAAAATGAAGAAAGGAACAGAAACAATCCAGACAAAATACACCGAAGAAATAAAAATAACCCCCCATGAAACAGATTGCTAAAATAAAACCGGAATAGGTTGAGGGGAAAAGACATTAGAAGCCAAACCGGTGATTTCACGGGGTTCATGACACTGCTCAATAATTGTGTCCATCTATCTACAGGAAATGTGTCCCTGTGTTACAAGTTTCCAATAACACCTGCCCATTAACAGGAAGTGACTGGCAGCAGAAGTATTCCCAGCGTAAGGATGCTTTCTGAAACCCAAATGCTGGCTCTTGAAGAAAGAATAAATAAAGTATCTGTTCCTTTGTGAAAACAAGACCGATAGGTGATTTTTCCCTTCACGTACTTGTGGTTATTCTATTGGGTTTTAGGATTGTAGAAATGTTGAATGTGGGCCATTTTCACTGCTTTTTATTGCAGGAAATAATTTTGCAATGGGGGACATGTCACTTGGTCCCCTGTGAATTGCGCCTTTGTTCTCTCTTTTCTCTCCCATTGGGAACAGGCAGTGGGTCTTGGTCTCTAAGGCTCACAGACACCGTCCAGGTCTTGCTTCTAGCTATTCCTCCCTTGCTTTCCTAGATCGTTAGTCTAGTTGGGTCTCAGCCCTGCTCCCGGAATAAGCTACCGTTCCTTCACCAGAAGGCCTTTGCCCGGTCTGGGAGAGCCTTTCACCCCCTGGCCTTCTGTGTACCATTCAAACCAAGTCCCCTCCTTTACACACACTCGTGGGCACCACCCCCACCTCCACGGCTTTTACGACAATTTAACGCAAGTATTTGATGTCTGTTCTGCTAGATCTAAACTTCAGGCAGTTAGGGTTTTTGTTATATTTGCTTGACACTGTGTGCCCAGCACAATGCCTGGAAAACAGTCCGCAGTACACATTTGTTAATGGACTGCTTTGAACTAAAGTAGATTTTCCGGAGACAACAGAAGAAGTCAACCAAGTCAACTGAGTTATAATCTCCAAGTGTTAGCTGAGCATCCACCTCATAAAATTCCTTCTAGAAGAAGTGGTTAAAGGGAGGACTGTCAAATTGATGGGTTGGGGGGACAGACGACATTTTTACTGGTTTTGACACATTCCGTAGCCAATAACAGAAAGATATTACCTAGTTCTAGATTTCCTGACTGTTTCAAATGTGTCTTTGAGTGTCCCTCTGGGTCCAAGTGAGGGGCAGTCCTATCAATGGTGGGGCCTGTACCACTGGCCTGGGTCAGTGTTAGAGTCTCCCATGTTAACACCAGAGCTTTGAGATAAGTCGTAATAATTCCTAGCAGTATTGTCCCAAGAATGCTGTTCTCCTTAAATTTTAAGGCATGTATGTTGTTTTGGTCATAAGAATGTCACATTTCACTTATTTGATAATGACACAATTACTTTTCAGCCCCAAAGTAGTTGCGTGTGTGTGTGGGCGGGGGATGCTACATCATAAATACTTTGGAAGAATTTATTAGAAAACAATCTTTTATCCTCATGAATGCTAATCACTAGTTATTCAATATTCTCTTCCTTGTTAGATTTTCACAGATCACACGTCCCATTTAATAAGAACATGAAACTATTCCTCAGACGAATTTACATGAAAGGACTCTGGCTATATCTTAGTTTGCAGGATGATGCTCCGATCTCACTGAGAGTGTAGAAGTCTCTCAATTATCTTTATGAATGGCTATGTTTAGTGGTGATAGTAATATCAAATAGGTTTCACAGTCAATACACATATGTCCATTATCTATATGGCTGGCTAATAACTTCCTGAAATTTGAAAAGCTTCTTAGTTGACTCTGGGAAAATATTCTCTAGCCATCCTTCCTTTGAGCTGCTGTCATATTGCAAATTAAAAACAGGCAACCAGTGGGCATTACGAAGTAGGGAGGGAAAGCAGACCCATTCAGTCCCACACAGTCTGTGGGGTTAAAGCAGATGAATGAAATGGCTGACTGCTGGGAACACCTGAGAACTTAAAACCCCCAGGGGTTAAAACCCCCACACTCCAGACTGGGGGCGGGCCCAGGAGTCAGCATGTTTAAAAGCTCCCTGGTGATTTCTTTGTGCAGTCAAATCTGTCCAAGGTGGCTTGGAGGCGACGCTATGCTTGGTAACTCTCATCTGATGAGACAGAGGTCTGTTGGCTGCAAGCATTTTGGTAAAAACTGCTGTTCCCAATGAAAGTATGCAAAGTCTCAATAATATCAGTATCACCAGAAATAAAAAAGAACTAGGAGTCACAATGTATCCCTTCAAATGTACTTAAACCAAACTTAAACCAAACCACTCAACGGTATCAGGTTTTTCATATAAGGTTGTTCACTGTGGCATTTTTTGTAATCCATAGGGACTAGGTAAGTAGACAGTTATCAACTTCAGAGTATGAAGCCACCCGGGGATAGCAGAATACTTCTATACTAGGTGCACCTACTATAAATCAGATCTCGTTTCAGGAATTTGGAATTCATCAGAGTTCAGAACAAATTTCCTTATCTTCATGAAGCTTACATTCATGACAAAGCCAACTATGCAAATTTGTGAGACCCGGTACAAACTGAAGATGTGGCTCTCCTTGTTCAAAAATGAGTACAAATTTAAGATGGGGATGGTGGAGCACCAAACCAAGCACGGAGCCTTCCTCAGTGCAGGACCCCGTGATACTTATGGTTCTGTGATCCCAAAGTCAGCCCAGACGCTAGAGGCGGGAAACAGGGGACAAACCGTATAGACAATAAGTACATAAATGATATGAGGTGTCAGAAGTGGGATTTCTGTGGAGGAGAAAAGGGTAGAAGGGAAATCCAGTGACCATTTTCAATAAGTGGTCAGCCATGAACATACGGGGAGAGAGATCTCTAGGCAGAGGCTTGCGAACTGGCTGGAGCAAAGGCCCTAAAAAGGCTGGGAGTGTGCCTGGAGTGTGGCTGGAAGGGAACTGGTAAGGAAGGGTCAGAGAGAAAGAAGCAGGACCACAGAGGCCTAATAGCCTGTTGTCAGGACTTTGACCTTTTGCTTGATGTTTTCAAAGAATCACTCTGGCTGTTGTGTGGAAAAGAGGCTGCAGGTAGGCAAGGGCAAAGGGAGGAGGGAAAGTAAGGAGGCAACTGAAGTAATCCAGAAAGAAAGGGAAAGAGGATGGATAGAGAAATGGAATAAATGAGGTATTTGAAATGCTCTATATACACATATATGTATATATATATATGTGTGTGTGTGTATATATATATATTCTACATGTTTATACATACATACACATATAGTCTAACATGGAAAACTGTCCACAATACAAAAGATAAAAGTACAGTTCCTAAAATTGTGCGTACCTTTTTTTTTTTTTGGCATGGTCCATTTTTTATTAAAAATTAAAAAAAATTTTTTTAATGTTTATTCATTTTTGAGGAAGAGAGAGACAGAGTGTGAGCCAAGAAGGGGCAGAGAGAGAAGGAGACACAGATTCTGAAGCTGTCAGCACAGAGCCCAATGCGGGGCTTGAACCCACAGATCGCAAGATCATGATCTGAGCCAAAGTCGGACACTCAACTGACAGAGCCACCCAGGTGCCCCTTTATCAATTTTTTTTAAAAAATAAAACCCTAAACGGCATTACCTATATACATTTATATATTAATAGGAAAAGATCCTAAATGTCATGAACCAAGCTGTTAGTAATTGTTACTTCTCTGAACTGGGATTGACAGATGGTAAGGAATGACGTCGCCTTTTGTTTTAGACTCTCTTGACATGCTTGAATGTTTCATAAAGAATTAGTTTTGTAAATTAAAAAAATCAAACTACCGCTTTTCAAAGGAGGCTATTACAGGAATAGTTCCTATAACACAGGGGATGTCTGACAAAAACTGTATAATAAATACTTAGTGGATTCTATAGCTTGGGAAAAATGTGGTTCATCTCAAAAGAAGAAAGAAAGGAAGTAAGGAAGGATAGAAGGAAGAAAGGAAGGAAGGGAGGAAGAAAGAAAGAGAAGGAAAGAAACAAAGAAAGAAAGAGAAAGAAAGAAACAAAGAAACAAAGAAAGAAAAGAAGTGAAAACAAGGTTACAAAGTTTGAAATCAGGGTCTGAAGAAAAAAAATGGTGGCGAGGTGGGAATTTGTAAATTCAGAAAAGCAGGTAGTATAGTAAACGATTGCCTTTAACAGGAGACATCGGGGACAGCGTGTTCTGCAGGTATTTACAAAGGTACAGAGAAGAGGAGGTAGAGGGATTTGGGCTGGAAAGAAAATGAATTCTTGTAATAGGACATAAACATGGGCCTGGGGACTTTTTGGCTCCGAGAAACCCTGCCTTATCTACAATGGTTTTTCAGGCTAGGAGTTGCTTTCTGGACTGTGCTAGAGCCTCCCGCCCTCCTCAGGCCACTCCTCAAGGTCATCTTCCTGCAGCTCACGCCTGAGCTGCTCCCCTTCCCCAGCCTCCCAGCACACACAGCTCACCAGGGCCTCCATTACTCCTCAACAGACCCTTGTCACTCTTAAGTCTAAAATTCAGAGCAAGGCTGCCTGGCTTCTTCCATTTAGGACCACACTCCCTCCCTTGCCTCAGGCTGGACTTCTCTCCCTCTTGCCCCAGTTACCTACTTCTCTTCCTTCCGGAATTCTAGGCTTTCTCAATTTGGCTCCATCCCCTGTTAATCACTCTCACAGATCCTGCGCTTCTGCTTGGTATGTGGTTCATTTGTATTTGTTTGTTTGCTTTCCCCACCCAGCTATGAATTCCTGAGACCGAGAAGGAGGTATGTCCAGCCCCGCCACGCAATGGTACGGAGTTGGTCTTCATTATGTGTTCGAAGAATTAGAGTAATAAGCCTTGCCTGTTACACAGGTAAGAATTTGCAGCCTTTCTGAGCTACTTTCTCTTCCTGGCTATGATCCATTGCAATCAGACTCTATCCCTTGAGATACAAATAAAAGGTCAGTGCTTGTAGGTGTGTAGTTCCAGGTGGTGCAGATCAAGTCCTTATGTCCTTAAGGGATGTGACAATGGAGACTTTCCAGTTAGATAAAACAGTGACAGAGACGACAGCAGTCACAAGAGATACTCAAGTATTTACTGTTAACGCAACCTTGCTTAACACGTGCTTCCAACAGGATCTTGTGTTTCGGACCCAGCATTCCTCTAACACTCACACTAGAGAAGAAAAGCCACCCTACTCCGGTTGATGAAGAAGTGCACCATGCATTGACACATCGCTGGGTGGGACTAGTGCAAAAATGTTCACAAAAGGCCTTTTCCTGCGAAAAACACCCCGAATAATGGTGTTGGGAAGGACCCATCTTGTCACCTCCTTTCTTAAGAGCTTGTAATGATGCCTATTTCAAAAGCAGTAGAATCTTATTGTGCTGAACACCCACAATGCTGATGACGGTGCCTGACTGTAAGAAAAATCACCTTGAGGAACTTCCTTTGACGATTAATGCAGACCATCAAAGGTGGTCTTGGATTGGCCATCACCGGGAAAAGTCTGGCTGTATTATCCAGCTCTAACTGTCATTCTTTTTAGTGTGACTATTTATGGCAGGCAAAGAGCTTGTGGGATGTAAGGGCTTTACAAATAGCTTCAATTATCAGGTAAGCCAGGGACCACTTATAGGTGCCAACTTTAACAAAAGAGATACTAGGGAAGTGAACAGTATCTGTAATTACCACGCTGGTGACAAAATAAAGCAAAATACAGCAAAAGAGATGGACTGTAGGAAGGCCTATTATTAAACACAATACCTTTCCAAATGCCCAGGAACTTAGGTTCTACAGGAAAGCCCTAACTACTAAGTCATACCGAAGCAACAATGTGTGTGAAGGAAATTGGAAAGTCATTCGAAATGACGTGATCAAGGAGGACACACGTCAAAACCACTCACTAATTAACCTTTTCATCTAGTAGGACTAGTTAGGCTCATGTCTAACTTCGCATACATCTCTAGCTCTAAGAGGTAGGCTTCGAGATTATTGTCGTCTTAATTTTCACAGCACAGCATTTCGGTTTGACATTTCAGAACACTGCGAAGTGTAGTTATGCTTGTGAAGTAGCATGGGCCGCACTGCTCCTGAGCTTTGGGATGAAAACAGAAGACCTTCTTTCTCATTTTAATAAAGGGAGAATAGATTTCTTCACTGGAAAATAAACCAGGACAATGAAAGCAGAACGCCCACCACCAGGCTGAAAATCCTCCTCCTCAAAAAAAAAAAAAAAAAAAAAAAAAAAAAAGTTTTTTTTAATGTTTCTTTTTGAAAGAGAGAGAGTGTGAGCAGGGAACAGGGAACGGGCAGAGAGAGAGAGGGAGGCACAGAATCCGAAGCAGGCTCCAGGCTCTGAGCCCAACGCAGGGCTCAAACCCACAAGTCGTGAGATCATGACCTGAGCCAAAGTCATGCTTCACAGACTGAGCCACCCAGGCATCCCCCCCACCCAATTTTTTTGAGTTATCATTTACTGAGGATTGTTCTGATGGCCAGAGGTGTGCTAAGCACTTTGCATTTTATTCTTACCAACTCTGCGATATGCCTGTTTGAAGAAGGAGAAACTGAGGTGAAGAAGGGGTTAAGGAACTTGCCAAAGATCGCCATTAGGACCTGACGAAGCACAGGGCTTAGCAGGTCTTGCTTTTCCCCAGGGTTCCATGATCTACTGTGCTGTTGAAGCTTCAGGTGCATACGAATTAGCTGGGGGGTCTTGTTAAAGGCACAGTCTGACTCAGTAGGTCTAGGGTGGGCCTGAGATTCTGCATTTTTCATACACTCTCCAGTGATGATGAGGCAGGTGGCCCACGGACCACCCTGTGAGAGCAAGGCACTGTACTACGGCTGCAAAGGCATAATTCCTTCCCTTCCAATGGAAAGACACGCTATCGAGTTGGAGCCAGGCCCCCTCACTTGATTCCCTGACCCTGACACATCTGAGACAACGCAGAGACAAAAAAGATATCAATCCAGAAGCAATAGTGGTTATGGAATGCATACATTTCCATGTATTTTTACAGTAAAAATGCATTAAAAAATCTTTCACAAAAGAAACTTAAAAAATACAAGTAGGGTGTTGAGTTCTCCCCCCGCCCCACCAACATTCTTTCAGGCATCAACTGTGTAATGGGTGGGAGGGGAATTCTTCAATGGTTTGATTTAATCATACAAAATACTCATCCAGCATCTCTCATCAAGACATTTACATGAAGTGGGGGATTAGGGAAAGTAGGCTCACAAGAATCAGTCTCCAATCTAAGGTTACAGTAGTTCAGAGAAAACTAGATCTTTCTGCTTAATGCATAGTCCCTGTACAGTACAATATTTCCAAAGCAAGTCTGATGTGTGGCAGTCAGGGGAGACTGCCACCGGTCTCCACGGACTGGGGAAGACCAAGCCCAGGGGGGCAGCACACAGATTTTAAAATGTCAAATATCACCTCTGACAACAAGAAAGACATTAAGTTGTTAACTTCACGATGTACTCCCAAATTCCACCTTGATTTATTTAAAACTCTGGACCACGAGTGAGAGCATCGATCATTTAACATCACAGATTTTGCTAGGAAGAGTGAGAAGATTCCTAGCAGCGGAGCCGTAGGAATAAAATCCCCCAAGTCGGCTCCTAGGAAGGAACCTGATGAAAGAGAAAGCCGCTCAGCAGTTGTGTTCTCCCTCGGCCTCACTACCGCAGCTCAAAGCCTGCTTCGCGTGGAAAACTCTGGACAGTAAAGATAGCGGGCACGGACCCTTTTCCTCCTCCGTAGCTACAAAATGCTCACGGTCTCTGTTCCCGGAAAGGAACTAGTTTTGTGCATGTCCACACAATGACACGTACTCACTCTATGTTATGTATAAACCCATAAGTCAAATAAAGCTATGAACAATGTGATATTTATATATGCATAGTGTTTTATAAAAAGATTGGCCCACATACTGCTTTTCATCAATACAGAAAGAGCATTAAGTCCATAGCACACGGCAAGAAATGAGTGAAGAACAGAGAATACAAACAGGTGCTTAATAATTCACGAGCAGGCTCACCATGGAGGAAATGATGATATTCAAACCAACTAAAGCTTTAGAGAATTACTTACATTGGCTCCCAGTTTAAAACAGCTTTACATACCTGATTTAGATTACATTAAAATATATCCCAATGAATCAATTTGTTCCATATTCAGAAATATAAACACATATCACATTCCCCACAGCTAAATTTTTTGTCATAAATTCTCTTTTATACAAGAAAAAAAGGCAACAGTTGTTTTTTTTATTTATTTTTTAAACAGGCTCTATTAATTACAATTTTTAACTCTGTACACACAATGACTGGCTGGTTTTCTCCATTTTTTTTTTCCTTTTTCTTCGTTTCCTTAAACAGTACCATGAGAACAACAGTGATTGACTTGCAAGGTTGTGTGTCGGTATGGAAAATGCAAAACAGTACTACAGAAATACACAATGCATCCTAAGCAGCGGTTTGCTGTAGTGGTCCAACAGGTACAAGCAAACGTTTTGGCTCAGCTAGGCAGTAATCCATTTCAACCACATCCTGGGGCTACGAGCCGACCCAACCACACCTCGTGTGGGACTGCAAAAGAATGGGTCATTCTAGAAAGAAAAATTGTTATGCTTTGTTCTGAGGTCCAAAGACGCAAAGGACAGGGTCATGAGGGCAGAGGTTTGCTAACCTGATCTAGTATCACTGGGACCGTGTCTCTCTTTCCCTTTCAATCATCCTGGAGACTTTTATTACGGTTTCGAAGGGAAACGGGCATTTCTGAGAATAAGCACCCCCAACCCTCACTTCTTTAAATAACAACAGAGAGGTAACTTCCACCAACGCTCATTCCCTTGCCCCCAGTTTGGCAAAGGGCAACCTCCGGCTTATGCTACACAGGGGGGAATACTTTCTCTGTTGAGGATTCTCACGGCTCCCTCAACTGGGCACATGGTCCCCCATTCCATCCACTATTCGGCCTCCAAGCAGACAAGACAACACAGGGGTTCACCGTCTGCCCCTTCTGGTAGTTGAGCAAAGCTGTGATGGCACTGCCTTAATGAGATCTTATTGTCGGTGATGCTAATGAACCTGACCATCTATCTGTGCTTGGGCTACCTTTGGGTAATGGCAGCCACCCTTCTCCTCTCTGTGCCTTTCTATGGCCAGGGAGAGTCCAAGCTGTTTTCTGAACCAACTATGACTTGAGAAGGGAACATTTCTTTGTGCTGTGTAGTTTAGCTATAAATATCCTTCATTTGCAATAGTAGTCTCTTCATACAGTTTAATTTTAGGATCCCTGGCAATCCTAATCCATCCTAAAGAGTCCTCAACTTCTACAAATATAACTTTTGCCTTTTTGCTTTTTTTTTTAAAGAAAAACTCCTAACTACAGGAGAGCACTACATCACTACTTAACGATCTACATCAAATTAATTAAACTTAATCAATAATTTCCCTTAGAGAAAAATGATCAACAGCCCTATTGAACCAGGAGAGAAAAAGACTGCCCCCCCCATAAGGGAACGATTCTTGACAATTCTACGGTTAACGTAGAAACAAAATTTATATCCCTTCGGGGCAGCATTTGGCAAATAATTTCCAAAAAAGTATGCATTTAAAAATACTTTCTTTAATATTATACATCAGGCACAACACTTTTCATATATATATATTTTTTCTTATAAGATTTCAAATGCATAAAATGTTTGTTGTTCTTCATAGGATCATCGGGTGTCGGAAGCTTCCTCCAGGTAAGAAACTAAATTATTTCTGGTTTGTGACCTTCCTTTTAGAACCTTTGACACGGTAAAGGTTGGAATGTGCCTCGCAGTCTCAGATACTGAGGTCGGTGCTACATTCTTTGTAAGGTCGCCTTCTCTGCTCGGGGGCGTGCCTGGAGCTTCTGCCGGCGTCCGGCTTCAGACTGGGCTCTTCCCGCTCTCGGTGGTGGCCGACCGCGTCCTCCCGGCTCCTGGTGTCCAGGGACCGCTCGCGCCTGCGCTCGGTGGACTTGGCCCTGCGCTCCGGCGAGCTCGCCCTCCTGCGCTCCGGGGACCGCTTGTGATCCAAGAGCCTTTCGAGGGAGCGCCTCCGCCGGCTGGGGGAGCCGTCCCTCCTGCGGGTGGGCGAGCGCTCGCGCCTCCGCTCCGGGGACAGCTCTCGCCTCTTCTCGTGCTTCTCCCTCCTCTCCAGGGTGGTGTCCGCGCTGCGGGTGCCTTCTCTGCGCTTCTCCGGGGACCTCCTCTTGGGGCCGTTGGTCACCAGCCGCTCGGGGGGTGCCTCTCTCCGTCCCTCCGCGGCCCGGTCCTTGGGTCGGCAAGCCCCGCTGTCGGGTTTTCTAGAAGTTCCGTTCCATGTGTGATGCTCGTTGGGGTGTCTGATATACTCTCTGCTGCCTTTTGGGTCTCTCGCATGTGCCCGCTTTTCCCCATGCTGTGATGATTTGTGAAGATCGGGTGGGTAACTGGACTCCAATGACGGATGCGGTCGGCGGTCGGGGGGCGCGGCCCTCACTTCCGGAACACCTTGTGCACCGGCGGCGGCGGCGGGGCCGAGGCGGTCGCTGCTGGGGTCTGCCGGGGGGAAATACAGGAGAGCCACAGTTTGGTACAGCAGGGCCTTCAGCTCCTGTCCCCGCTCCCACGCCTGAGCTCTCATTAGTCACAACAAACGAACAGCTAGCTGGTTAAAGCAGGCAGAACCAAAGCCAACGCAATCTCCGTTAAGAAGAACTGCCAACTACCCCGGGTTAAAAACTTAGTTCTTGTGGCTTTCGGCCTCCAGCTACTGTTGGCTGTGCTCGGGACAGAGGTCCTTAAGGAGCTCACAGCCATCGCTCATGACTCCGGTCTTTAAAGGCACATCCCAAACAGGGTAACTGCAAGTATCAGAACATGCCCCCCCCCTTAACTATCCCTTGCTCCGCTGTCCCCACCCACTAACCCTTCCCCCCTGCCCACCCTTCTTCCCCCCTCCCAGCCCCCACCAAAGAAAACATTCTTTTCTATAAAGAACACTTATTTTAACTTGCTTAAAAATAATCTAGGTTGTTGACCTGCAAGGGCACGAGGGAACTTTCTGGGGAGTCTCTATGTTGATAAGGGTGATTACATGGGTGTATACAGGGGTTAAAAGAAAAAAAAAAAAAAAAAAAGCCTGTGCCGTACACTCAGGCTTTATGTGTCGTACTGCATGCAAAGTATACTTCCATTTTAAAACACTTCTCTTTTAAAAAAAAATAATCCAAGGTGTCAGGCGAAGGGGATTACAGGGCCGACACAGCCAGATACTGATGACAGGGACAGGTGACATGTATGGGAGGGTCCATTAAACATTCAAATCAGTAGAAGAGAGGTGGACTTTGGATGGGGTTTAGGTGAGATCTTTTTGAGGTGCTTTCCTCAGTATTCTACGACACAAGGCAGCCATAATGGTATGGGGGGCTGCGGGGTCCCTGGGCTGCTGAAATGATGCAGCAAATGTTTTAGGTAGCATCCTGTAATTATGAAAACTCTTTTCAAAGCAGGGATGCTCTGTTGCGACTAACACAGCAGGTCACACATGTTCTCCGGAAGACACCGGAAACAAGGTGCCGCCGTGTGGAGGGCAAACCAGGGTGATGAAGGAGTCGCAGGAACTCTTTTAAGGATCTTTGGTGAGGCAGCAAGGTCTACATGAAACTATCTGTTTCATGAATGATCTCCCAAAACCGAGGGTGCGTTTTAGTGCAAACAGGAATATAGCCTAGAGCGGGGCTTGCAGAGGTCCTGTAAAGGACGAAGAATATGTGTTTTTGGCTTTGCTGGCTGCATAGTTTGTCGTAACTACTTAACTGCAACTATAGTGTGAAAGCAGTGGTAGCCGTCACACGCAAGAAATGGGCGTGGCCATGGGCCGATAAAACTTAGGAAAACAGGCTGGGGACAGGATTTGGACTCTGGGCTGCAGTTTCCAGAGAGATAACTGACCGGGTAGAAAAAGTCCTCCCTCTGTCTAACAAAGCCTTCCTGACCGAGGGCTCTGTGATAGGAGGTTTGTTCTTTCTGAAGGCGGGGTACTAGAATTAACACAAACAGGAGCTTACAAAATCGTTTTAAGATTTGGGTGAGGGCAGGAGCTTATCAGATCACTCTCACAAACCTAGCCCTGGGCTTTCTGACACCTACTTTTAAGATAAGGGAGAGCAAGACTTAGACAGGGGTCAGCGGTGTACTTACAATTCAAAGAACGCAGGGTGCTCAGAATGAATTGCCAAACATATCAAAATAGAGCTAAGCAGAAGCAATGAGGAAATTAGGCCACAGCACAGAAACACCTAGTATTGATTGAGCTACAAACCGTAGTTTGATTATGGCCCATAAGGTAGAAGCAAGCCTCCCCGAGCTTTTCATTTCTCATACATGCAGCGAGATTAGGAGGTATCATCGCTGTAGAAGGGAGGGCCCAGCACCAAGAACAGTCAGACAGAGAGAGAGAGAGAGAGAGAGAAAGAGAAAAAGTTGAACATTTAGATTCCCTATAACACAGAGGAAAGAAAAAAAAAATCTGCATTTGTTAACATGGGGCAAAGAGAGTTTATTTGTCCAGTCAGACAGTCTAAGGCAACACTCAAATAAGGCTGCAGAGACCGCAATCGGAACAGTGACATTTTTCAGACAGCCATATAAGGTGACTCGAGAACCCAGACAATGGATGCATCCTTTTTTCTTTCTTTCTTTTTTTTTTTTTTTCAAACAACTGGAACAATGACAAGCTGGCATAGAGGAGTGCATTAACAATAAACAACAGAAGACCGGAGGTCCCTCCCCGCCCCCCACCCGAAGACCGCGGCAGTTAAATTAAGTACAAAAAACTCATTACAAAAATAGCCTCACAGAGAAGCAGGTTCCAATCAAGTCAGAAAAATATTGGAACTTAACACATTATAACCCATTTGTGACTCTAATCGGTAGAATTAGAGAGATTTAGTCCAAATGACGCGTGGAGACATTACAGCAGCACAACTCTGGCAAGTTGAACCCTTCTTGGAAAAATGAGTATTTAGAGGATCTTTATTTTTAGCCCAAAGAACATTTGTTAGTGTTGGATTTTCATCCTCAGTGCAACAGACATAGGTTTTGAGAAGGTACACAGGTTACTGACGATGATTCTCAAATGAAATCTCACATCCAACAGAAGCATAGGGAAGACAGAAAAGGGAGACAATGTTACACAGTTTAGTGGCATTGATACACCTACGGGCAGAGGTCGAGCACAGTGCACAGCCGTGACGTCTTAATGTTGTCCAAACACCTCCCCTGTGGTTGGCCTGGTCTACAGGGGCCTCGTCGGATTACCTCCCTCCGCCCACCTCGGGCCCCTCGCAGTTTACACCTGTGTGAGTGTCCAACACCTGGGAAGACTGTCCTCCAAAGGAGTTCTCCTTTGCTTTGAGCTGCATCTGAATTAAGGGCCCGATCAAGTCCCAAACGCAACTGGGAACTGTGCAGAATGACTTTCAGAAAAGAGGGTGATAACAGATCAATCCCTAATAAAGGGGACCAACGTATATGGGGACCATTCAATCACAGTTTCTATAGAAACTTCTGTAGACCTTTGGTTGGGAAGAAAAGCCCTACAACTAGGGCATAGCTTTTTTTTTTATTTTTATTTTAAACAAGACTCTCAAATAAATAGGACATAATTATTATAAAATACAGCATTTTGCCATCAGAACGCTAAGCTACGGAAAGATCACTGCTGTTTGCTCAGGTCATGTCTACACATATGACAAAGGAACTCTATGCAAAACCTGGCCTTCCCCACAGGAAAGGTATAGTAACATGTTTCCCTCATGATGAGCACTGGGAATCTATTTCATCCTTTTTCATCTAAAAACATATGGCTAATATATCAACAGTTTTGTTTGTTTTAGAGTAGTGGGCTCAGGTGGTCTGATTGGGGGGTAGGGACCAGCAAAGGGGGGGGGGATGCAGAAGTGTCACATACAGAGCATAAAGGAGGTGAGCAAGGCCCCCAAAACGTCTCAAAATTTCACGCCTCTTAAGTAAAAACATCGAGGACCCAAAAAAGAAAGAACAAAAAAAGAGAATTGTGCCTCAACATATCACTCAGGAAACCTGCTTTCCTGCTTCTGAGAAGGAGTGTGGTCATTTTTGTGCTAACAATCGGATCTGAGGAACAGTTTGGCACAGTTCAAACAAACATTCCTTCGCTCTTGGTTGGACTAGACAGAATGTTCTGATTATCAGAAAGGGGGCTCTAAAGACCTTGTCTCAGGCCACGTCCCAGTCCACGTAAGCAAGCAAGAGGATGAAATGTGTAGAGATTTCAGAACAAGCGAGGCAAATAATCACATGGTGCGAAAGGCTGGTAAGACACTGGTGAACAGGGGAAAACAAAAAGACTTTCCTGCTGTAGTTCTGGAGACAAATTCATGGAGTCATGCCAGGGAAGGAAGGGATGTTTTCATAGTTTGACCCACCATATTCCGGTACGGAGCCGTCTCCCCGCTTCAGAAACAGACGCACCCTGCGGCCACCGTTCTTAATCAGTTCTATAGCCCGAGAATGCTTCATGTTTTTGGTGGTCTCGCCATTGATCTCTAAGATTTCATCACCAATCTGCCAAAGAGAGGACAAAATGAGAGGATCGCAAAGGGCTTCAGCGGCCGTCGAGGTGCTTTTGGATGGAAAATTCTTTCATTTATCGATTTACTAAATATGTAGGGAGTCTATTCCAGAACATCTTCTGTTGCACAGGATCCAGCAGTGAGAGAAACAAAAATCTGTGCCCTCGTGGAGATGAAGTTCTAATGGGAGAAAGACAATTAACACGAAAATCAGGGAAAAATGTGTAAGAAAGTGCAAGTGTTAAAGGCAAAAACTAAAGCAGTAAGGGAAATATTAATTAAAATTTTTTTAATGTTTATTTATTTTTGAGACAGAGAGAGAGAGAGAGAGAGAGAGAGAGAGAGTGAGCAAGGGAGGGAGGGCAGAGAGAGAGGGAAGGAGGGAGACAAGAGAATCCGAAGCAGGCTCCAGGCTCTGAGCTGCCAGCACAGAGCCCGATACGGGGCTCGAACCCACAAACTGTGTGATCGTGACCTAAGCTGAAGGTGGATGCCCAACTAAGTGAGCCACCCAGGCGCCCCTCCTTCCCTTTGAATGTGGGCTGGAATTAGTCACTTGCTCCTAACAAAAAGAATACAGCAAATATGATGTGACAAGGTTACAAAATACTTTTGGCTTCTGTCTTAGGTGCCCCCTTTTTTTCTCCTCTCACTTGTTCACTCTGACACATGTGGCGAGCTAACCCTACAGAGTCTGTGTTAAAGACCCGAAGGAGAGCGAGGGCCGACAGCCCGAAGGACACTGCATCCTGCCAGCCACGCTGTGAGTGAGCGTAGAAGGAACTGCTTCCCCCGGTGAGCTTTCTGATGAGAACACAACCATGCCTGCACAGTGATGCTGTGCTTACTATGTGTCGGCTACTATTCTAGGTGCTGGAGACACAGGAGTGACCAAGACAGGCAACATCCTGGTTCGCGCAGCGCTTATCTTCCAGAAGGCAGAAGAGGAAAAGCGCTGGCTTTGGAGATGAAGGTCTTGAGTTTGAGGCCTATCACTCGTTAGCTACCAGATCTTGTTCAAATCCTTTAACTTCGTGGAACTCAATTTCTCATGTGTAGAAGGGTATGTTAACAACTCATTCCTACCAAGCTGTGAGGACCCAATTGGGCAGTACGTGTAAATGTGTCTTGCGAACTACATAGCATTATATAAAATACCACGATAATGAAATTTCAATCGGAAACTTTTTTGAAGTAAGCAAAGATGTAGAAAAGCATAACCCATGCGTGTGAAATTTAAACAAAAGGAAAACACGCAGTGTATATATTCCTTTGTATATGTACAAATTGTGCATGGATATGCATTGAAAAAGAATACGCAAGAAGTTGGTAATACAGTTTGACTTTGGAAACTATATTTTTATTATGCACTATTTTTCACTGTCTAATGTTTTGTAGCCATGTGCATGGTCTACTTTATCAATTAAAAAAAAAAAAATCAAAAGGGCACCTAACTGGCTCAGTCGGTTAAGTGTCTGACTCTTGATTTCAGCTCAGATTATGATCTCGCAGTTGGTGAGTTCAAGCCCTGTGTTGGGCTCCATGCTGACAGAGCAGAGCCTGCTTGAGATTCTCTATCTTCTCTCAATAAAAAATAGTAAAAAAAAATTCTCATTAAAATTCGATCTGAAATTTATAATTTAAAGCAAGATCATGCCTTACATACAAATATTAAGTTCCCTACCTTTGGTGACTTTTTCCCCTCTTTCTGCTCTGGACCAATTTCACGCACTCTTTTCCTTTCCTGACCTTACTCTCTTGATTTCTCTTCCTTTGTAACAAACTGCCCCCCAGGCATAGGCTCCACCTAAGTGACCTCCACAACGAGACGATTTTTTTAAAACCACCTAATCTTCCCTGCCCCTGGAAAGTGACACATGGACACATGCGTACACAGGAACAGATACTAGATTTCTAAAAAGAAGAGAGTGGCCTTTTGGCACGTGTGTATTTAGCACGTGCAGCTCTGACCACTGCGGAGCAACTGTGAATATTCCAGCCATGGAGATGCGGGCGGGGCCTTTCCGGAGACAGAGTCGACCCATCCTGAGGTTAGGGCGCGACCTGGATGGGGCCCGCCACCCAGAACCTGCTCTCTAAGCATCCCGGGATACCCAGGAATTGCTGTGAAGTGATGTGCCTACCTAGGGGGTTAAGTGTAAGAACTACGGAAACGAGAATGAGAAGGTATGACTTCAGTTAGTCTGCAAGTAATTCCGATTCTTCATTCCACCCTGCAGAACCAGAAAGGCTCGCCTAACGTCAGCAGTTCTACCGACTATGCTTCAGGGAGGGATTCATGCTAGGGTGGGAGTCATGCATTTAGAGTGTCTGAAAGCAGCAGGAAGTGTGGTTCTCGGGGACAAGAAGGTTCTAGTCACATCATGTCAAAAAGCCACCGCGGATGACTTATTTGCCCAGACTCCTCTTCCTACTTACCCTCATCTTTCCACACCTTTCCGCTGGGCCATCCTCTGCTAAGCGCAGAACATACAGGTCCATGTTATATTCTCGGCCCCCTCGAAGACTGAAGCCAAATCCCTTGGCTCCTCTCTCGAGTTCCACGGTGTAAAAATCTTGCTCCTGTTAAAAAAAAGAAACGCAATCACTCGGGGAGGACATGTATCCAACACATATTTCTTCTTCCCAAATATTCTCTGAAGTGGTGATTTGACAAAAAGGCACCGCCTCTATCCCTCCTTTGGTGATTCTCAACTGTTTGTTAATAATCATTCATCTGACACGCTCGCGGATGCAGAATTTGAAGATATTCATGAGTGTGCCAGTGGACTGCGCCCTGTCCTGAAATTTAATCAGTGAGGTCACAGATCGTATTCATGGCCGGAGAATTCATGACATGATACCGTTTCTGCACAGTGCTGGGTGGGAAGCCTCCCTGCCGCGCGCCCGGAAATGGTCACAGTGTCTATGACTAGGATGCCAACAGCGGCCTCCCCTCCCACCCCGAGGAGTGGTTCCCCGCCCGGGCCGAGGAGAAGCACGAATGGGTTACGGAAGGCTCTGAGAAGGCCAGTCAAACTGAACGTGTTTAACCGTTTAACGTTTCAGCCTCCAATCTTTCCCGGATTTCCTTCACCTGCAGGTTAGTGCATCCTCCCTTCCCACCCCGGGGACAGGTCTCACCTGAAATCCCCACGTCTGGGAAACACCTTAACAAAAAAAGACACTTCTTGGCATAAGTGCGGTTATCAATACCGTGAGGAGAGATTAGCAATTTTGCTCTTTCTCTGACGGCCAGTCCCTGAGACAAGGGCGGTTTTTTGTTTTGTTTTTTTGGCTGCCTAGAAAAGGGCATCTAGGGATATTTTTCATAGGCAGTAACATAAAAGTCATTTCCTAGACGGCTATATGTGAGCTCCTAGTTAGTACGTCCTCTCACCCAAGGTTATTTATTTTAATTGGGGGTATCTTATAAAAGAGAGCTCGTAAGAATAGCTTTGCAAAGTTGGAAGGAGATGTACTAAGCAAACAGAGAAAAAAGAATGGTCCTCACCTGTGTTGCCTGGGGTGCTTTGAACTCAAACTGCGATTCCGGCTTTGGTTTGGTGGTATTCCTGCCAAAGTGAGAGAAATAAATTAATAAAAAAACCAAACAAACACGGGGAAACTGAAGGAAAAAAAAAGTCAAGGATGAGTGTAGTCAGGCCAGGAGTTAGTTTTTTTTTCCCCTTAAAACTAACAAAAGCAACCGAAGTGATGCCTGACCTGGTCTCCTGGGCCCCTTGCTGAGAAGGGGCGTGCGTGGTGGTGATCGTGGCAATCTTCTCTGCGTTGGTCAGCAAAGTGGCATTTGAGGACTCTGGAGGGACAGACAGAGCATCACAGAATGAGGGCCCCAGAGAAGAGGTCATCGCCCAGGAGGTATGAGGAAGTCCCACATCCGAAGGACAGGTCTGGTCTCCCTACCACTGAAACAGTTCTGCCTCGCGTTTCTAAACAAGCGTTTGGAGTACCATTCTAAGGTCTTCTATGATGTGGGCCATGGATGCCCCCATCACCCTCCTCCCAGCCGATATCCCCACAAATGAATTGAAAAGTCTGCCCCAGAAAACGCTTCCCTAAAACTGTAACCGAGGGAAGTGTCCCTCCCTCCCTGACACTTAAAAATGGCAGTCCCATCAAAACACTGCACCACAAAGGCAGTGTCGCTTCCCCAGAATTTGACGGGCTAATAATAAATGTCTCTATTAAGGTTTCCTGCAATTTATCAGCAATATTTAGTAGAGTCTGCTTGATTTCCTCATGCGAATATTACAGTCAGAAGGGTGCTAACATCTTGTAACTACGCACACACACAACATCTACCTTCTTCCTCAGGGCTTTTAATGAAGCACAACTGAAACTGTAATGTAGACTTCTACACAGATCTCATCTAGAATCACTGATGAAAAATTAATTTTAAAACCTGCATTAGTTAGAGCCAGAGTTTGTAAATATAAGTTGTATAAATCATGAAGCCACCTTAATGTAATGAATATCATTATATTCTTAGGTAAATTGACTTTCTTCTCCACTAACCACATTCACAAGCAACTTCATTAATCTCTAGAAGTTTGGAGATCCGGAATTTGAAAACACTCAAGAGCACGCCCTACAGACTGCACGCCAACACGCATATATTAAAATTTAATCACTCATATAGTAATGGTTATACATTCTTTTACTAATTATTTCTCCATTGCGATCGAGGCAGAGAGCAAGCAGTTATGAGCAAGTTGCACTTTTAGTATTTAAATCTAAGTTGACTATTTGGAAGTTGGCATCAATTTTCTCATCAGGAAAATACTACATGTGGTGGTTAGGCTCTAAGATTAGGCTATGAATGCTTATTTAATGCACAGTGTGCAATACAGTTGACAAATACAGTCTACTAGTTTCTAGGAGTCCTATGGTTCTTCGGAGGCATCCTCATGCTTTCAGAATACATATCCCTGCCTATAACATCTCCCGAAGATTCCATGAGAAAATGTGTTAAGTATTCCCGCCTGGGACACCTGGACTAGCTCTCTGCACTGCAGTCCTGAGTGACGGCACCTCCCAGAAATCCCAATTACTTGTGGTCTATCCTCCATTTTCATTTCCTAAGGATATTACTCAGATTTGGGTCTGGCTTGCTATTATTTTATTACGCATAGTTAATATCATGATTGTTAAAATCATGGGCTTGAGATCCAATCCCCCTTTCTCCGTTCATTATTTTACTCATCTGACAGAAGGGGATGATGGCAGAATTCCCTTCTCTTTGATTAAAGTATTTGAAAAGCTTAGTATAGTACCTGACACAGAGTAAGCACTCAATACACTTGCTGTACTCACGGCCCTAGCTACCACTTCTACTTTGTATTTATGACTGTGGGAACTTCAGTTAAAACTCTGTAAAATGAGAAAGTTCAATTATGATATTAACAGTTTGTATTTGGGCCACAGAGCCCGTGGTTCTCTTAGTTAAGGCATGAGATTAGTAAGAAAATGTAACTAGATCAAGTGAATTGTAATGTGAATCCAATTCATGTTTCAGGACACATTCTTCATGGTCTGCTTGAACCACTGTTTCTACAGATTCTGAGGGAAAGGAGCCTTTGGGCAATGAAGGGTCAGAAATAATCGGTGAAACAGAGGGAAATGTTTCTGTGTGTCTGTGCTTTGTTTTTCCTCTGAGCATCCTTAGAGTCTTTCCTGTGCCGATGCGCCTTGCAATCTCCTCAGCTGGGGAGGGGGTGTCCCTCAGGCTTCATGGGAGGCAGCTTGGCATCAGGGTCAGGAGGGCAGATTCCAGGCAGACTCTCTGGCTGCGTGCATCCCCAGCTCTGCAATTTAATGGCTGGGACTTATACAAAGTCACTTAAACTTCCTATGCCTCAGTTTTCTCTTCCGTACATACATTATAACAGAAGCATCTCAGAAAATTTTTGTGCAAAGATTAATGAGAGGCAAGTGTTGGGGATAGGGCCTGGCACATAAAAACCGTACAAAAGATGATTACCGTATTTTTTTATTGGGGGCATGTATTTATTACTGTTATCACAATATTAAAATCATATTATTGGTATGTTTTTATGATTGGAGTTAACTGGCACAACCAAGGTGATAAATCCATGTGGTACGCCATCAAGTACACGCGCTGTGTGAGAACGATGGACTGAGAGACTGCACTGCCTGTCAACACGATTCCCCAGAAGTTTCATCAATCCATGCATTGGTCCTTTAAAAAAAATTCATATTGCTCACTGTAATTAATTTTATGGAGACTCTCTGGGAAATCACAAGATTGTTCGGGCCATAGGGAAATCATAATCAGGATGCCAAAAAGAACGTTTCCTTGTAATTAAAGTGATTATAATGACTGAATTGTGCAGGAGTTCCCCTTTGAGTTCTTGTGTGTTTTTGGTAGCCAGGGTTTTTCTAGGCAGATCGGATCTCATTCTTAAAAAACATTTTTTTTTTCCTGCTTTCATGATTTGATGAGATGACAGATAATCGCCCAAAACACATATAAATAGAATTCCTTTATTAATCTTCCTCCTATCCTTCATTTGCTATTTTTGCATATTTATGTGCAAATCTGTTTTGAAGATTCACTTTAAGCACTTAAAAAATTAACGTTTATATCCAAATGCTTTTTCATGTAGCTGAATTTCCTCTGACTGCTGTGTTTCTTAAATCTATGAACCACCACCACCACTTCTTCATGATTTATGATGTGCCAAAGACTGTGCTAAGTGCATTGCCTCTTGCACTACCCCGTTTTATTGCTACAACTCAATAAAATAGGTGCAATTATTACCCCACTTTACAGATGGACACAATGAGGCTTAGGAAAGGTAGGGAACACGTCCAAAGTCATCCGGAGGCTCTTATTTTCATGTGTAACAGAATTATGTGTTGGTACCAAGGAAATCATATCTAATTGGTAAGTACCTTTATTTTATTGCATAAATACCACAGGTTATCTATGCAATAGGTTAATTACAGGTTAATTAACATATAAAATACCCTGCTTTGAGTCTAGATTTTACGGGCCATCTTCTGAGCACTAAAATCTTGGTTGGCCTGCTCTGGATTTCCAGGATGCTTCTTAAATATCAAGAGTTATGTTCATTTAATTGAACTTTAAAGTCTTCACCTAGAATTAAACCAAGACTTTTCGTTGAAATTCTCTCTAGCTTTTTAAATTACAGAGGTGAGGCCCATGATCGCAAATCTAGAGCTCCATCCCAAAGCAACATTTGCCCCATATAACGAGAGTCTGATAAAAGAGCATATGCCAGCACAGTATTATGAAGGAACGTCAATGTATTTGACTTTTAAAACTCAAAGACAGATGGACCGATTGGCTATTTTTATGATAAATTCCGGCAAGTATCTGACATCCTTTATTAAACGGTGTTTACACCTACTTCGGCTCTCCCCGGAGGAATGAAAATGGGTATTACTACACTTTCCATAGCAATCATGTCTCAAGCAAAGCATATCCTAGCTCTCGAGGCACTGTCACGACGTTGTGCTAAATCAGGGCACTAACTTCTGACAGGATCTTCTATCTTGGGTTTCAATACATCTCTGTGACAAGTGATTACAATTCCAGCCTGCTCCCCGTGTTAATACCTTCCGCCTCCCTTACGGAATCCATGTTACAAAGCCAAACAAATCAACAAAGGATACAATCGTTCCTTTCATAAATATTTTAACGCATACAAACAGATGTAATAAATATCTAAAGGAAGCGTTTCAAAATTTGAATCCCATAAATATTTGAAGTTTCGGGAGCCTTAAAAAATGTGTATGGTTGAAACCCTGTTCCTTTTGCCCTATCCTCTTGCTAGCTATCATATCCACAGAGCTCTCTATTGAGAGATTTATATTATTCTATGCCCTTGCCAAGGACAGCAATGTCTGGGTTGCTGTACTTTACCTCCTATATAAATAAATACTTTCAATCAGAGTGATCTGAAATATACACTTAAGACCCTAATATAAGTTAATATATTTTTAAGCTTCCAAGTATTTTCGGTACCTTGAATATCAATTGATTCAGATCGATGGTTCTGCGTTAGTCTGACTCAGCCAGGGTCTGTCCTGATTGAAGTCTCGTTCCCACCCAGATTGCACAGAGTATTTCTATAGAAGGCAAGGGGTAGGAAGCAAGTGTGGTCTGACTGGTCAAATTTGAAGTTCAGATTGAGTATGCCCAGTTATTCTCTGGGCCTTTCTGTGCTGTCCTTACTTATTTACTATCACTTCCCCTATTTCATAGGAGAAAAAGTTTTGCCCCCAATGCACCTCCCACGCTGGTCCCAAAGATCGTAAGAGCAGAGATGGTGAGGACCCCCCAATCGAGGCCTATCCAAGATCTGTGAAGGAAGGCCTTCTAGGAACACGATAAAGCAAATAAAGGAGGGTCATGTTTCTGAACCTTTGTTGAAGGGAGCTGGCCGGGGAAAGGAGAGGACAGAGAAACGCGAAGCAGAGTGAAGGAAAGTACAGACTGACGTAAGTGAGTTGGAGAAAGTACCAGGTGAACGATGACAAGAAGGAACAATCAGGCAGCAGGAGCTAGGCAAAGAAGTGGATTCTGAATGGGTTCCAGGCACTGTCTTCCTGAAGTGCCTCCTAAGGTTTCTGACAAGAGTACCCTGGAGAAGATGGGTTTCTAAGAACTTCAGTCTCCTCTCGAGGACCAGAACACAAACTATCTTTGGGCTATTTGATGAATTAATAAGCATTAGTGTGAAAGGTGTGAAGAACGGCAGAGGTCCCTAACACACAGTCCCTTTTATCCTACAGTCTAGCATGTCCAACACACCTTCCCAGAAAGCAAGTCGATCTGCCATGCGCTTCTTTCTTGTCATCAAGCCATAATGGTCATGTGTCTTCAGGTGTTTGCACACTTCCCCTGGATTTGCACCTCCTGGGTGTTGGATTAATCCAACATCTCTCCAGAAATCCAACTCCCCTGCTTCAATTTTAATTTCTAAGATGGCCATTTCGGCTCTATTAAAAAGATGAGCATCACGAGAATCCATTCTCTGTTAGACCTGCTTTCCTTTACCTGGCTTCTGAAATTTACAAAGTAATTGACGAAGGGTTTTATTTTCATGGCAATTAATTGCTGCAATATTTTGGGATGAAATCACACCCTGGGAAGTACAAATAAGTCCTCAACTACATTGTATGAGGTTGTATTTTTTTTATATATTCATAATTCTGATGTTTTAATTTTTTTAATTACTTTATTTTTAAATTTACATCCGCATTACTTAGCACATGGTACAACAATGATTTCAGGAGTAGATTCTGTAAGCCCCTTACCCATGTAGCCCATCCCCCCTCCCAGAACCCCTCTGTTTGTTCTCGTATTTAATAGTCTCTTACATTTTGTCCCCCTCCCTGTTTTTACTGTTTATCTTCTTCTAACCAAGAGAGTGTGGAATATATTTATCTGAATTTTGTATTTTTTAAATACTGAAGTTTTTGTAAAAATGTCTTTTTATTGGCAACTGCTACTGGATAATACAACTTGAACCATATTTTTTGGTGGACAGGTTTTCCAAATCTATTCTCCATTACATGAAGTCAACACCTAGTATGTAGACAGTAGTATAAGGTGCTTCTGCATATTTGTATCTTTCCTGATTTCAAAATCTTTTCCTAAGCCCTTCAAGGAGTTCAAGGAGTACTTTCGTTCCTTCCTTTCTCTTTCGGACATTATCCTTCCCACACTAAGACTGGCCAATATAGACATAATAAGTCAACGCCTGTGTCCTATTCTTTTGGATTAGTTTTTTGAAATCTCTTTAGGGCATGTACATCAATATATCTAAATTTATATACTACTTTGGCTCTCTCATTCAATTTTTCTGGCCTTTCTGGCCAAATTTCATCCCTTCCATTAGAAACCTATGTTCTATCAACTTGTGATCACATTCCTAAACTGTAATTGACTTCCAGAGTGGTGAACTGGGAGAATGGACTCCAGACCACTGGTAAATTACTAACCACACCTCTGAGGCTGGGTGAAGAAGACCAACAATCAAGAAGCTATTTTTAACTCCACATTTGGCACTGGGTATTTTTGGTTCAGAGAAAACTCTGTTCTCAGCACCAACAATTTTCAAATATTTATTTTTTGGTTTGGGAGTTATTTTTTTCTGAAAGGCACAGTTTACATCACTTGAATTTTAAACGAATAGGGATCACTTTCTAACGATTATAAAAATACTAATTTGGGGGGCATGCAGCTGGCTCAGTTGGTACGGCATGAAACACCTGGTCTCAGGGTTGTGACTCTGAACCCCACGTTGGAGGCAGAGATTAGTTAAGAATAAAATCTTTAAAGAAATTCACTTGGTGAATTACTTCCAGATAAAATCGCTGATTTTATTTTACAGATCCGTGGCATAGGGAATTTTATCACTCTATCTCCATAGACCACATTCTCCTCTTGAGGAATACTTTTAGAATATATATTTTATTTCATAACATGTATAACAAAACAAAACGAAAAGACACGGAAACACTGGAGACAAGTATCATTCCCCTCCCTAAAGCAAAGTTCGCTGAGAATGAAGTCCATATTCAGGACTAAATTCCCTGCAGAATCTATAAATAGTGAGATTGGTGTTATCAACTTCATTTTTATTAAATATGAATAATGAATATTGATATTGTCTGCTACAAAGCTTTAATATTACACGGGGCTGTCCTGTATACTGTATGACGTTTGAAGCATCCCTGGCCTTTACCCACTAAGAAGCCCTTAGCACCCACTCCAGACAATGCCAAATGTCCCCTGGGGGGCAGAATCACCAATGGCATAAAATAAGCCAGATTTGAATTTAACCAAATAATCAAACAAAGTAACAAATAAGAATAGGCCGACTTTAACGCAAATATAATCTATCAAAAATAGAGGTTTTATTCTTTCTTCATCCACATGCAAAAATTAGAGACAAATCAAGTAGACACACACCCTAAGAATCTCTCATTCAAAAAACCACTTCCAGGGTGCCTGGAGAGCTCAGCTGCTTAAGCGTCCAACTCTTGATTTTGGCTCAGGTTATGATCTCACAGTCATGGGATCCAGCCCCGTGTCAGGCTTGGCTCTGAGCGTGGAGCCTGCTTGGGATTCTCTCCCTGCCCCTCCTCCCTTGAGCACTCACATGCACATGCTCTCTCTCTAAATAAAATAAACATTAAAAAAAAAAAAAACACCTTTCATATGTTCACTTACCCCCCGAAGAAAAAAATAGTTCTGAACTGTCGTTATGTAGGTTTTATGATGTCACCATATCATAGAGTTAAATTTAATTTTTTAAAATTTTATTCACTTGTTAATTTAATTTAATTTTACAAAGGCTTCATACCCAACATGGGGCTTGAACTGACCACCCTGAGATCAAGAGTCACATGCTCTACCAACTGAGCCAGCCAGGAGCCCCTCACACAGTTCAATTTTAGTGATTTTTTAAAATTCTTTATTCATTTCCAGATAGAACATCAGGAGAACTTTACCACTGTATTCAAACTACTCTTATCATTTTAAGGGCAAGGATACCAAAACCAAAATAAAATGGGGAAAGTTGAGATTTCCTGCAATGTTTATATGTGCAGCAAGACAGGGTCCCAGGGAAAGGGGATTAAGTAAAGGGGGTGGGGGGAGGTAAGGTCTAGTAACAACGGCTCCTGATGGGTATGTTCAGTTAGGGATGGATACTCCTGCCTTGAAATTGACACTATTCAATTCCATGAATACTAACGAGAGGAAGAAAGACACAGAGAAAAGGAGAGGTACAGAAAGAACTAGAGAGAGAAAGAGAGACACAATAGGTATACTTTACCATCCCCGGGAATGATGCGGAGGGTAACTGTGTTTCCTGCTTCCTTGATTAGGTTGACAATGTCTGAATGGGACTTGTTGGTGATGGAACATCCATTCACTGCCAGGATCCGGTCTCCCACTTTCAGCTTGCCACATCGGTCAGCGGGACTCCCCTCAATAATCCGACCTATTTTGTGAGGCATAGCCACACATGCATTGCCTGCTTTCATATTGAGTTTTTATTTTTTTTTTTTTAAGTTACGTGGGAATATAGTGAAGGGAGGAGAAAAAGGGTTGAAAAGGGAAAGAGAAGATTAAGTGTTAATTAATTAAAGCATTAAGCAAATGTTATTAAAGGAGAGCTCTGTGCCGATCGGCAAAACATTGGCAGTACTCAGTGCGTCTGTGGAAGGCGCTGTGGCCCCGTAGCGATTGCGCCTTCGCTCCTTGCCCGATTTCGAACGAGGGGGTACCCCCAGCTTCCCTCCTCCTTCAATCAGTCACAAAATTTGTGATAGTTAGCAACGTCAAAGATTCTCAAGAGCCCCAAAATAACTCGCCGTTGGCTGATTTTGGGCCCGCAAATATGAGACCCAGAGCCGGGATGGATGCTTTTACACACTGTGTGTTCATGTCACTTCATTCTTGCCAGCTGTTGTTTAAGCTTCTGCCAATGTTTTGTTCTTTCTCCATTTAGAAAAAAATAATCCCCAGGCGTCTGGGGAGGCATGAGAGTCGGCTACCAGCAAAAATTCCATCTGAAAACACCTAATGGACAGACACTTAGTCCTTCTGCCTTCTATCCAGAATGATGCAAGCTTTAGAGAAAAGGCATAATTATAAGAGATGAACCAACAAAAACACCCAACCTTTTATGGCCTTTGCTCAATCAGCCTGTCTCGTGCGCTTTCAGGGTAAGGGCCCGAAAGGCTCATTAGCTCTGACATCCTCCACCTTTCTCACAAAAAACCCTTCAAAGGACAATGAAAACCTGGTATGTGGTACCAATTCAGGCTAAGGACAGTGATCCAAAGCTGGGTTCAAATCCTTCCTCAACCCTTTCCTTTGATCATTTCCTTTCTCATCATCACTCACTGCACATCTACAACACGAAAAACTGGGAAAAGGACATTTGTGAAGAGGAAGGTCTCTCCTGCATGTTGAGGCACCCCAGGTCATAACCATGTGCACTGCTAACTTCCAGCAAGGGGTGGGAAACTGACTTTGAGGCCAGGCACAGGGTCCCCAGCTAAATGCGGGATTCCCAGTTTTGAGAATTCGTCTTTCTGAGGACTGTGAAGTGAGCTACGCAGTTGGGTCACCTTTTGGAAAGAAGGATGATAAAAGAGACGTGGGAGACACTGAAAGGGACTAGGCTCTTCTGTCATAATTTGGACCTTGGGGACGCAACGTGGGGGAAATGCATCCTAGTTTCCTCAAATTTCAGCATATCTGCCCGAGTTTATATCATGGCACGTAAGGTTAAGGCCACGGAGCTTTTAAAAGGTAAGCAAACAGTCTTTTGGAATCAAACAGGCAGCTATGGAGAGATTCCATACTCAAATTCAAGATCCTCATTCAGTTAGCGCATCTCCACAAACAGCTCACAGGAGAAAGGTATCAAAGAGCAGGGAGGAGGAGAGCTCTGTTGAGTGTGAAACAGGAGTCTCATGCGAGGTATTAGGGAAAGTTGAATTTGTTTATTGTCAGAGTCAGAAGGAAACAATCAAAGATCAAATTGTGAGAAAACATTCGTTATTTATTAAATAACACATAACCTCCCACCTGACATATCTATTTCGATGCAGAAAAGTAAAACCAAGAGTTCTAAAATCCTGAGAACGTCAAGGGGTGCATGGGGACGATCAAATTGTAGATCTGAAGGAAACAATGGGATTCTTGCCCCTCTCTGCCGTTTCAGAATATTTTAAAATTATGCAGAAAAGTCACCCAGATTCATTGACGAATCAAACCCAAAAAACCTTGCCTTGGTGTCCGGACATCCATTCATGACATGCTGCGATAACTTTATTAATGTAGCTCACAAAAGCACTGTTAGTAACGGGCATTTGTTACTGCAGCCATACATGCATAGACCTGACTGACTCACGGGCTCCTAATGAACAGACTTTAGGGAAATGGCTTTTGCAGGAAGCAATGTACAAAGGCTAAATGAAGGCAAAGGGAGTTCTACTGGATCAGAAAGCTGAAGGGATGGAGCCCCCGGTCTGATCTTGGCCAGCAGTGACCAGGGTCACCGGTCATCAGACTCTTGTGGACAAGTCCTTTGCAGACAGAGGGGAGTCAATTTCAAAGCCCACACAGCCCCTCCCCATCTTCCATCCGATTCCTTATTAATGAACAAATGTACTCGGGGGATTAACATAACACATGACTCTAACTAAGGAAGACCATGGATCATTAGGGGAGCACATTTTTCTGTTTCATTCTAAGAGGAAAGAGATTCATAGGTTACTAGGTTCCGGACTCATGTGGGTGGTGTCTGTCTTTGCTAGTACACCCGTTAGTTAACCTTCTCGTTGGGTGACAAGTGCTTTTCTCCATACTCTGCTGAAACCCCCAATATCGGATGAGACAGGTAAACTGGCCCTGCAGTGAAGACAAATGGCTCTTAACTCAGAACTTAAGTAGATCCTTAACCAGACAGGGTAAAAATATTTAACATTTAAAAATTCCAGATATGGATAGAGTAGAGAAAGGACACAGATAAGGTAGAATGGGCACGTCATATAATTATGTTTTCTCCTTACGCCTCTATTGCTCCCTGGGCGTTTTTTTTTTTTTTTTTACAACCATAAGCTTAGTCTAAAAACCCTTACACCTGCCAAGGCTTCGCCGTTCATGATTTCCTACTCAGGACCTAACAAAAGGTTTTCTCTGACAAAGACTCCCCGCTCTACACTGCCGAGGCTCTTCAGGTTTCACGCAAATATCACTTATGCTTGAAGTTGTTTGCGTGTGTTTAAACATGCATTCTGCATGGATGCTGAAACATTAAAAAAAAAAAAAAAATCCCACCTTCAGGAGGGAAAAAGCTACGAAGCACACTCTTCACCCCCAATTAAGACTGTAATTACCTGAAGCGAAAAGCATGAAGGCATTTCCGTTAATGAGACTCTGGCCATCTTTCACTCCTAACGCAACGCGCGCCGGCGGCCCGGGGAAGCTCCGGGGAGCGGACGGGACACTCACCGAAAGTCGTGCCGGCCTCGGGCCTGCTCACCGAGGACACGATGACGAAGCCGAAGCCCTCGTTCTCGCCGCGCCGGATCTCCACGTCGTAGGGCTGCACGGCCGCGCTGACCACGCCGCTGCCGCCGCCCCCGCCGCTGCCGATGCCGCTGGTGCTGCCGCTGCCCGAGCTCACCGTGTTCAGGGAGTTCTGGCTGCCCTGCGGGGTGCGCTTCTCCTCCGTCAGGGACGCCGGCTGGTTGCTGCTGTGGTGGGAGGAGGCCGGCGAGGGCACCTCGTTCTCGGCTTTGGAGGCTGCACGACAGAGAGGCCCGGCTCAGCCACCGGGAGCGCCGCGGCGCGGAAGGAGGCCCCCGGCCTGGCGAGTTGGAGACGCAGGAGCTCCTGCGCTGTATCCACCGCCCACGTGAAAGCGCCCCAGGGGACGCCCCGCTCGTGTATCACTGACAGCACCCTGCCTCACAGTACCCACTCTCAGACTCAACTTGTCTGCAGGAGGGGCCCACTCGGAGCTACTGCGGGGGCGGGGCGGGGGGGGGCACAAATCACAGGAACACGAACGCAGGTGCAGGGGTGGCCCGCATCAGGAATGACCGCCACTTTTGCTTTGGAGACCTTGGCGCACGTTCACCTTGTCACTACCCTCAAAAGTCACATTTCTGCTCGCCATCCCAGCAGTTTGGCTTTTCATTTTTCCATCGGGCCGGACCCTGTATGCTGACTCTGCCATTAAGGCTGCCATATTGTGGGATCTTTGACAATACCTGTCAGGGGTATACTTAGTCTCTCTCCCTCGTTTCCAACTGTCACTGTCTACTCTGATATCACTCCTGGGTACATTAGCCTCCCTTAAGGTTCCAGTTTTATTGGTTTATCAGGTAAAAGGGTAAAGCACACCTAAAGAAGCCACAGTACATAGGTAAGAGCCACTGAAGTTTGCTGCTCCAGACAAAACCTGTGCTCAAGTTTGGGGTAACACATTTATTTTCGAAGCTTCTCCCTTCATATATTTTTTATTGTGGTAAAACACCCGTAACATAAAATTTATCTTCTTAACCAGTTTTAAGTGTATGGCTCAAGGGCATTAAGCATGAAGTATAGTCACAGTGTTATGCCACCGTCACCTCCATCAATCTACAGAACCCTTTCACTCGCCAAAATTACAACTCTGTACCCATTAAACACTAATTAGCCATTTTCCCCTCCACCAACCCCTGGCAATGACCATGCGACTTTCTGTGTCTATGAATTTGACTACCCCATGAATTTGAATGTAAGTGAATTCATACGACATTTGTGACTGGCTTATTGTACTTAAAGTCTCTTTGGGACTTAACATGGCTCTGACCCAATGCTAAAAAGCCCAAATATTTAATATTTTAAAAAAATATGAAAAAACAAAAATCACAGTGCTCTTACTCTTTTTATTTGGGTCTGTGAAGTCAGAAAGTTTTCATCGCATCTCAAAAGTCATTTCTGACTGACAGCTACTTGACCGCATGGAATACCATTTTAAGAAATAACTCCGAGACCGCATATGAGCTCTTGGAGTAAAATCCACGGCTGATTAACACTGTTTTCCATGGTTTCAGTAAGGTAGGACTCTCGCACTGAATCCGATATCTTAATTCCATAATTAATTACATGCCCTTTAAATGAGCCATACAAAAAATTTTTTAACAAGGTGCCAGTTGATTTTATTTGGCCAGTATTTGTTTCATTATTATTAAGCTACGAAGAAACGATAGTATTTCCGGTCCTGTTTCTTCAGTTATTCAAGTGATACAACGCTTAATCCACTTTTTCTGCATTCTGTCTTGACTATTTCAAGGTGGGGGCTGCAGACACAGGGGAACCACTGACACGTGTGCTCTCAAGAGGCTGGTGCGGGAGTGGGAAGGAGACACGTGGACAATGAACTGTCTCAAAATGGCAGATTCTGAGACAGAAGTAAACCACGACTCGCTAGAATGGCAAGGAAGGAGTGCCAAAATCGGAAGGCAGCTGGAAGAAGGAGGGAATTTCTGAGGGTTTCACAGGGAAGGTTTTATTTGAGCTGGGCCGGAAAGGATTGGGATGTTTGGAGAACTCAAGCACAGTACTTGAAAGCCTGCAGGCAGGAGGAAGGAGTCAAAGACAGCCTACAACTGGCCACCTCTACACCTTTCTGATGGGGAAAACAGATCTTGCCTTATTATATACGCAAGCAAGAGTAAAGGATCACTGACTTTTTTATGAGCTTATCTAGCTTATTAAATTGTTTAATTTTTGTCCAGACTTTTATAATGACCTCTTTTGTTGAGAATTAACATCAAATGGAGATGGTGACGAAGGTCTGGTCGGCGAGGGGAGGAGCAGAGGCAGTATATGTTCAACCAGTCCTCTTCTAGAAGCTTTTGCTGAACATGCAGGAATGGCACATGAAAGTACTTTTGAGTGACAGAAGTTCTGCTGGGTTTGAGAGAAGCAGACCATCTGGAAATTCTGAGCTTAATCACATTTGCAAAGATTTGCTAAAATAGATGCTTGAGGAGGCAGACACAGGAAGGAAGCCTTTTCTGTGCATCAAGTGACAACGTGCCGTGTGAAGGAATGAATGAAAAACATACCTGCGAACACCACTTTACGCCGCACAGTGAGGTTGACGTGGCCTTGCTTGGCGGCTTGTTGCATAAGCTGGACCACAAGCTGGTGTGATTTTCCAATTACCGGGGTCCCATCCACACATATCAATTCATCCCCAGACCTCAGGCGGCCGTCCGTATCAGCGGCACCCAGCGGTACGATGTGACCAATATAAATCTGTTGAGTAATTGGATGATGGATGAAACATTAACTTTGGATTTCCTGTTATACTGATGGCCTTCATATTTTTGAGAACCATTCAATGCATTCATTCATTCATGTCTGCATCCTTGCCATAAACATTTATTGAGCACCCAGTGGGTACCAGACCACTGTGAAGGTGCTATAACAATTCTTAAATGGTGGAAGTAACTTATTTTTTTTAAGTTTATTTATTTTATTTATTTATTTCTAGCCATCTCTACACCCAACATGGGGTTTGAACTCACAAGAGTCAGGAGTCACAAGCTCTTCTGACTGAGCCATCCAGGTGTCCCAAAAGTAACTATTTCTTGTTCGGTTCCTTCCATTTATCTGTGGTCTAGTGACGCCTCACTCGTTTTCCTCTTTGCAGAAATAAATCACTTTACTCCGTCATTTGCAAAACCTTTGCTCCTTTTCTGTTTACCTCAGACCCTCCTTCCAGAAAACTCTGGAAACTGTGATAGTAACACTATGACTATTTACTGTCTCTAAAGGTCTAGCACTATGCCCCGCGATGGGGAAGGCACAATAAATACTGGTCAGTGAAGAAACGAGTGCAGCCAAGTCTGGGTTGGCGTCCCATTCGTGTTATTTTTCTTAGCCCCCGCACGCAAAGCACTCTTTATCTTTTTAGTGTCTGGTTGTATTTACCATTCATGAAACCTTGGCTAAAATATTTGTGTTTCCTTGCCTTCTCAGATAATAATGCTTGTAACTACCTTTGCCTAGTACTTAAAGTTTATACAGAATTTTGACAAAAGAGTGATTAAGAATATGGACCCTGAAGTGGGACCCTTTCCAGTCCCTCCACTTACTAATGCTATGATCTTGGGCAAGTGAATTAACCCTTCTGTGTCTTTATTTGATAATCTGAAAAATGGGGATAAATTCATGAGTTTGATGGAGAAGTGAAGAATGTATATTAAAAGCCATTAGCACAGGATCTGGCACATAGTAAGTGCTCAATAAGTAATAGCTATTATTATTATTATTATTATTATGAGGAAGTTAACAATATTTATCTTTAGTTCTCTTTTCTTGTTTCAAAACAGTCCCGTGATATGATACTAAATTTATTCTAAAGATGGGAGAATGGAGGATCAGGAAGGTTAAATGTTTCCTGACCTCTGTCCAGAGCTCTTTTTGTTAGTTTTTTTTTAGTTGATGCCTATTATTTTGCTTTTTGTTTTCATTGTCTTTCACGGGGAGCTCCAGAAGTCGCCGCCGCCACTTGTTATAATCATGAATACAAACTTTGAAGAAGGGGACTTGTCTCTTCTTCCTCAGGACAACAGGAGGGCCACAGAATCCAATGAAGGACCCAGACTGTCAGAGCTAAGGCGGTCCGTGCTGCGCACAGCTGGACTCAAATCTCGGTGATTTGCCATCACTGCGAGTTGGCTCGGATAGCTTAGAAAAGAGAACTGGGGGAAGAGGGAGACAAGAGACTCACAGGTTCTCCTGGTTCATTTCCACCCAGAATCCTAAATCCAAATCCAGTCTCTTTTCTCCAGAGAAAGATGTCTTGTTCCTGGTAATCTGGGACTGCAGAGAAGAAAGAAAGAAGAGGAATGGTTATTTCTCTGATGAAAGGAATCAGACCCTTAAGTGAACACAGTTAGGGGACCAATCCTGATGGTGCTTGAGCAGATGACAGCTTTCCAACACAGAGAAGGAAGCAAAAACAATCTGGATGGATGAAGTAATGGAGGACACTGTGCAGAAATCAATAGTGGAACAGGTCACTGGGGCCTAAGTTTTTTCAAAGGACTAATCACTGTTTGATAATTCCTAATCAAGCCCAAGCCATCATCCTGGACTCAGCCAGAAGGCAGTGTTGACCACTGCCCTTGGTGTCGTTGCCAGAGAGATTGAGCAAATTAAAATGATCATGTGTGGGACCACAAAGTGGGTGCCTGTGTCTGAGATGCGAGCTCATGCCGAGTCACAGTGACCGCTGACACCGCAGCTCGCTCTGAGAATTTCCAAGTCCTGGCAAGTCATCGGCTGTCGTACCAAGTAGAGGATGAAAGAAAACAGCTTAAGGTGAAGAGTAGTCACTATTTAAAAATATCACTTCTTTCTCCCTCTACCAAGATCCGCAATCCAATAATCTGATTTGTTGTATCATTTTTGCCAAAAGTTACTCTTGAACATCCTAATATTTCCAGTTTTACAAAGTTTGCTATGATTTCAGTAGTATTACCAAAAGTAGCCAGCCTTTCATATTCTCAACACGAATGGGGACTACAAAAATGTTCCGTATCAATTTTTCATACTTTCTTGCTAGAATGACTGTTTTCCTCCAGAATTTGCCTATAATATGTTAAAATTGTAAGTATTATTATCCAATAACTTAATATTTTATTCTTAAAACTCATTAATGGTCCAAGCTTTAAAATAAAAATCTCATTTATTAAAAGGCAAATAGCTTCCGTAAGACAGTGCTCACTGCATGTGAGATTGTTCTATATGCCACTGCATTCCTTAATGAAAGTAATAAAAAATTATTTCTATTTAATTGGTAGTATTGTAATGTATACAGGTGTATTTTACGATCTTTAAATTACATAGCTTTTATTTAAAGAAGAAAATGGTTTCGTGGCAGTGAATCCTAAGGGAAATTTACAAATACCGTTGTATATACTTTCTGGTTTATTTAATTAATAGGGTTTTGGGTTGAAGGAGCGCGTAGGCTTGAGGATTTAATTCTCATCTTCAAGTTTTTACAGTGGGGGAGGGAAGAAGAAGGTGGTTGTTCAGATTTCAAGTTGGCAAGAGATGTCCCTTTTTAGTGACTCGCTAGCTTCAAATGTACAGTCAAAGAATATGCTGAGAAAGAAGAAACTAAACGAACAGGTAAGTACAAGTCAGGGGAGTCTGAATCCAATACTTTTGCTTGAGCTATCTTAATGCCATGGGCTTTCGTTGGTGCTTTATGCCCAATGCGTTTTTATTATAATTGCGGAGGCTAAGCTGCAAGCCTCCATGCTACATCAGAGGACTCCCATAAACACAATTGGAGAATGATATTTTCTTGAGCACGCTACGGTAACAATATTTTCTTTCTGTTCGAGTAGTTGCCGAAAGGGTATTTCTCTAATAGCCTCATTGAAACAACAAATTGAATCAGGTTAGGTCTCTGTCTTGGGTTCGCTCAAGCAGGAGGATCATTTCCAAAACAGACCACGGGTGCTTTGCAGCCAGCACGAGGTTGCTGGCAGAGTCTGCCCGAAGTCTGCCGAGCCCTTTGTCCCCGAGGGAAGGATCTCTGCAGAGACTTCCAGCCTACGCCCATTCTTCTCAGCATCATTTAACACAGAAACACTTGCCCACCGCCAGAGGCACTAAATGTAGCAAGTTTCTGCCTTCAGTTACTCATTTAGGTTTCAGCCGCTATGGTATGGGTGGTCGTGGCCAAAAGACTTAGGCTTATCATACAGTTTAGTCCATAGGAAAAAGAAAGCGTTTGTGTCTCTCTGAGGATCAGTGGTAAAATGGCAAATTTATTGGAAGAGCTTCCAGGTGAAAAGGAAGATGCCCAAAGACACCAAGGATGTTGAAGATGCCAATGATGAGCTAGGAAAACACAGACACAAACACGATACATAACACAGACAGGTTATAGAGGAAGTCTTTTGGCACTTTGACTTTGGCATTTAGACCGTTATATTCTCCCATCAACCACATTCCACGGACCCAAATATCTGACTGTGGTGATAAATCAGTCATGAACCATATTACAGAATCATAGAATTTCTCTCTTTTGTGTTCACTGCTGCCACTTCTCCCCGGGACCCTGAGGTTTCTAAACCCTTCCCCGAAATGGTTTGTTCTCCTCTTTATTTCAGGCAGATTTTATAAGAATTAAGTTTAGGAGGCAGCAGGGAGGAATTATCTTTCTGATAGTGATGTATCACCCTTTTTTTTTTTTTCTGAGTGAGGCTGAATCAAAAAAGAACTAAGAAAACTTTGTCCAGTTTTCTTCCTTTTTAAGCCCTTGCACGGGGGACAATGTCAGCAGTCACCCTCTTTGGTGATGCCAGCGACAACTCAATAAAGCAGTCAAAAGACTTCCTTTGATAATTACAAAGAATGGAGTCACCAGGTTTCCAGAGAAACCTCCTGGTGTCTCCATTACTACAGACACACATTTCCAGACTTGGAGAAAATGTGCCCATCACTTTCTATTTCATCTTGTCTTTGGTCTACGCTTGGTCAACAAGAGCGCCATAACACTTCGGTTCATGGCAGTTCTCTTTCTTCCCTCCTTTTCTGAGTTTTCCCCCAGCCCCCGAGACCAATGGCAACATCAAACAGTATGAATAATAATGGAGAAATGAAAGTTTTCAGCGGATCCTTACTCTGACATTCTCCAAAACTCGTGGAATTGATTTCTCTTTCTCTTTCCCCCTTGCTCAATCCCGATGCAGGCGAAGGTGACATAGCTGGAATATTAATTTCACAGTTTTGCAAAGCTTAATGTATGTGCTTTCTCTTAGTTCATTTTAATTTTGTTTTGATTGATAAGGAACGTGTACTTAAGCTTTCACACTAAAGGTCATGGCTGCTATGGATTTTAAAAGACTAGAGTTTGATTCTGTGGTTTTTTTTCTTCTTTTTTTTTTCCTGGTGCTTTTCTTGTCAAAAAGCTGGTATTTACAGTTATTCCGCAGAGAATTTCATAGAACTGGCATTACCATCCCAGACTCTTCACACTTAATTATACCTGAACGTACACATTTTCGTATGACCTTGTTTTAATCATGTCATGAACTTTAGGTGTATCTAAATCCTGATTTCCTTTTGAAACAAAAATTAAGTATACTTTTGATACTACCATGCCACAGCTTTTATTTTAAAAAGAATCCAATTCCCAAAGGAATTCCTTCTTATACTAATACCTGTTCAGATGAATTCTAGGTAGGTCAACCAGAGTAGCCTTTTGTTTAGAGACACAAATCATCAGATCTGGCCAAGATCGGAACAAAACACAAATAAGAGTTGTCATGACAGCTCTTAAAATCTAGAAGTACAACCAAGCTCTTTAAACTCACTACAATAAAGGATCCCACGGACCAATTCCAAATTGCGAGAACGCCTCTCCTGAACGGGACAGGCTTACAACGTCGGTACAACGGCTCTGACTTTTTTTTTTTTTTCCCCAAATTATTTTACGAACAGGCGCTGTTGCAACTGCAAGCTTTAGATTTCCTTTTGTAGTACACACTAGATACTAGCTGATCTTCATGAACACTCACTAATAAGACTGCAACCACGTCATTTTTAAAGCCATGTGATCGACTGACATGTTACTAGAGAAAATACAAAGCAGCCCACATGGCTTTTAAAGGACTTCCACGCTTGCCTTTGTTTTTAATTAAATATCGAAGCCCTTCAAAGGGATTTATTAACACATCTGTCACTCAGCTTGATTCACTAGGACACTGGTGTTTTGACAGATGGCCCTATCAGGAACGTGGTATTTGGTACGGCATTTAGACCACGTGAAGGAATCTGATCAGAGATGGTGTTACTCTTCCCAGCGTCTTTCAGAATAAAATGAAATGGAAGAAAACTTATCTTCCAAATAAAAAGGATAACATGGGTCCAATGAAAGTATTATTCCTGACTTTAACTTCCCTGTTTTTCCTGGAGAATTGGGTCATTTTAATATCTTTTGGGGGTAGGGGCAGGGAATCACTTCTAACAAGGCTACGTACTGTAATTTTTTTTTTCCTCTGAAAGACACGATAAAAAACAACCTCAGGTAATGAGAGAAAAGGATCCGGGAAAAAGCAAAATACTGATTAAAAGACAAGACTGATGTAGGTTCATTTGCAGGTACTGGGAAGAGAAGAAACTCCGTGACAGACACTGAATAATTACCACTGGGGGGAAAAGTCTCATCGTTGCCCTTATTGAGTGGCGAGGAAGAAATCCATGTGAATCTTAACATCAATTAGGCTGCTACGATCACTCAATTATGGAGCCTCCAATCACCAAAAAGAAATTGATTCTCATTTATGCTGCTAGATCCTATTGCTTAGATGTTATAGAAAGTGGAGACAAAACTGGCACCATTCCAAAGATTTCAGTCTGACAGCCGCCTGAATAATTTCGATGCTTAACTAAGCAGCTGGCTGTGTGGTAAGAGTATATATTTTACTTTTTTTTTTTTTCCTGGTAACTTTTTGGGAAATTTGATGGGACACTAAATTCTTGAGAAATTTTGCTTTCCTCAAGGTGAACACAGCATTTGAGCTGGGGTCCGCTATTAAGTGGGGACGTCACAGTCGTCTGTCATTGGCCATGCCCCACCAGCACTTCAGAGCACGATTTACTGTATCGCAAAAAGATTCATACATGAGAAACTCAGCCATAAATGTGTACCGTATTGAGAAAAGCAGGTGCTTGGTCAATAAAGCAATATCTCAACGTCAACTGAAGTTGGGCCATTGACGGGAGGACCCCCATGGTTAGAGAGGAATGTGAAGAGAATGCGAAAGTATTCTTTGGAAAACACTTGTTCAATGAAATCACTAGAGTTAGTGAGAAGACAGAGTGAGAACAGCCCTCGGGTTCATACGTAGCAACTAATGCTTATGAGGGATGTTCCAAACAGAACTTGATCTCCTCTGGCCGGGCCTCAGGGATACTCTCGGGTGTCTTTCCAGACCAGGGACTAAATAAATTCCTTCTCGGACTATCTGGCTTTTGTCAGCAAAGGGAACCCTTAGCCAAACTGCTCACTTCGTGTCCCACAGTGTTGTAGTAAGAAGACAATGCTATTTCTCTCTTGATGAAGGAGAGAAGAGAGGGACCCCTGAGTGCCTTCCAAAATTTGTGAACCATCAAGACTCGACTTGCCTTGTGCTCCCTGACTTCTGAATCTCACCCAGGAGTGTGGCCAACCATCCTTCTCACACAGGGATGCTGGCCTCCCTCTCCTGTTTTGTTTGGGTCACAGAGGAAATCACTCCTGCCAGCAGGGGAAAGGCTTCACGGCCAAGTCTGAGCGGCTGTGCAAGAGGCTGGCGCCTTGGGGGCTTTGCCTGAGAAGGAACCACAGCTGTGGCTCTCCACAAAACTTGTCTGGGGCTGGTGGGGGCGGGGGGAGGTCAGTCACAAAGAGGATGGACAGAATGATTCTCTTTTCTCCTCCAATTGGACCCTTCACCAGAAGAGGCCTCCTCTCTCTCTCCTCAAACATTCTCGCCCAGCCCGCACCCCAAAGGGAAAACACTGCATGTCCTCTCCTTCGGGGCTGCCGCACCCTGACCGATCGTCTTCACGAGGAAATGTCAGTAACAGCAGCTGCCAAAAAAGGGGGTCAGTCCGCATTAGAGTACCTTAGGAGATTTCATTGATGCTGGCGGGATAAATGATAATTACGTTTTGTGAACAGTTTCTGGAATCATTTCATAATAAAAGAAATAAAACACCAAGGCAGTATTAAGTGTCTAAGAGCCAAAAAGTGACGATGTATGCCGTCACTGGTTCATATTTATCGACAAGGTGAAGCCAAAGGAACACACTTAACCACAGTATAAATAATTAAAGCACAAGCCACTCACTGTGTTCTTTTTTTCTTTTTAAGGGGAACGTTTAAAAAGGCTGATAACGGTAAAAAAAAAATTACCAGTATTCTTAAAAACTAGGAGACTGCTAAGAAAGCATTTAATTTCTTCTCATTACTCCCGCAATCTAAACCGATCATATTTATGTTCCACGGTACATCAGAGCTGTTTCATAACAACATGCCGCGAACTCTACTCGGGGAAGAGTTAATGAGACGGCAGCTCTTATTCGCCACTTGTTCTAACTGAAGGGAAAACGAAATCCACTTTGATCCCGGCCCTTTATTTGACCACCATCCATATCGAGCCCTCCCCAAACAGAACACCTAAGGGATCCTCCATGAACACCCAGAAGATTCTACCACTACTCCGAGAAGCTTTCGCCTCTCCCCTTGATTTACCTCTACTCTGTGTACACGCTGAAAAATCTATTTTCAAGAAGCCTCGAGAGACAGTTGGAGCCTTGGGTAGGGGGCTCGGGAAGACAGGGGCCAGGGTACTACTCACGTCGGTTTTCATACATGCTCCTGGACTGGGCCCAGATTTTAAAAGGATCTGGTTTTTTCTGCCCAGAGCTGTCGGTTTGATCTGGAGCTGGGGCCTCGGCGGGCGGGAAGTCGGGGAGCACCTGTGTGCTGTGGCTGGGGGAGGCCGTGTGCAGGCTCCGGTGGCTGGAAACACTGTGCTGAGAACTATTCTGGCTGTCTTTTCTTTCCAGTGGTTGCTGAAAGCAAGTGAGCGAGAGAAGCAAGAAGAGAATTGTTATTGGTTCTCTGAGTGGGTGTTTCCATCAGCTTGTTTTTGTTCAGCACGTCCGCGCACGCATACATAAATATATCAACAACGTTTTGGCTTCCATCTTTCTTGAGCTAATGCTGCATGCAGATAAATCCCCAGGTGATTGGCAGACAGAGAGAGGGGCGGGCCAGATGGGAAGACATAATCACAAACCATATTGCTCTCTGGGCTGGAGCGGAAAACAAATCCAATTTCCATCATAGGTTCCCAGCTAAGACACTGGGCGCGTGTACTACAAGATGTATCAATTTAGCATCCTCATTTGTGTGTGTTGCTGCTGTTTTAAAAGGTCCCGGGGCGAGCCGTGACATGGGGAGATCTTAGAGTATTGTTATCATTATCCAGGTGAGGGAGGCTGATGGCTTGGGCCAGGGAAATGTGGCGGAGACGGAGACGAGGAGGTTGTAGGGAAGGTATGAGAGAAAGGAATCCAGGATGGCTTCCGAGCTGGGGGCCTACTCCAACTGGAAGTCTCCAGTAGCCGCTTCCTGACACGGCAGAGATAAGGGGGAAGATTATTTGGGCCTGTGCAGCTCCGGGCTTCTAAATTGGAGTCATCAGACATCCATCTGGACATGTCCTATAAACTACTGGATACAGGACTTTGAAGTTCAGGGGAGAGACACGAGTTATATCACTTTAACCTCAGCAATTTTTTGACCAAACATGTGACACAGAATACCGCGAGTGATTTAAATGTTAGGCTGTAACATCCAGAAGAAACACAACCAGGGCTAACATCGTTCCTGGGGACTTCCCGTTTTACATCTCGAAATAGTAAAATGCCCCACCTTTATCTTCCGCCATTAGTTCTTCCACACTATAAGGAAGAGATCGGACCTTTAAAACATCCCGTCCAGCCTTCTATGTGCACTGGTACTTACAAGCATATAAGTAATTACCCTATGAAAAGCTTCCATAATTCTTAGCCTCTCAATTTTGCAGGCGTCGCATTTCACCCCTTGATCTCCTGACCCTGCTGTTGCTTAAAAAACCAGAACCAGACTTTACATACGGGCTGACCTCAGGAGGTCAGCCTTGTTAGATGTGCAACCTGTCCAAAGTCCGAGCAGCATTCAAAAGGCAAGAGGTTCATTAAATTTCAACAGAATAAGCAGGTGTCTGGGCTTCAAAACCCGCGCAGCGGAAGGCCTCTTCCATTTTGTGAAACGCTCTTTGTTTGAATGGAGACTGAACGGAGAGCAAGACCTAGCGCAAGAAAAATACCTGGTGGGAAGTGAAGTAACTTCGATTCTTATTTTCTTGAATAAAAGATGGTGGTAAGCCCAGGTGTATAGTTTCCTCCATTCAAAATACATATTCTGGAATCCTGCCCCTCACTTAATAGAGGCTATGTCCCTATACCTATCTGCTTAAAAGCATCGGAAAGGGGCAGGGGACAGGAAGGGGAATCTCTGTCCTCTCTTATAGAACTTGTATCACTTACGCAATGTAAGTGATTTTGTAAGATCTTTTGACCCAGAGCTCTGCAGTTCCCTCAAGTTCCATGTAGCGTCAAAATCTTCCCCTCGGTCTTACGATCAATCCATCAAAACCCCTCCTCACTCTCTCCCCAGGTATCCTTCACCTTTTGCTCCCCATCTTCAGGGAAACTTTCAAGTTCCCTTTCATTTAATCTCAGGCCCCTTTACTCCCACCCCTTCCGGTCTTTGCTTCGATGTCGGTATCTGAAGAAAGTCCCAGAAGGGCAAAAACTTCATTTACCCTTGACCGGTACAGATTACAGGTCTGAGTATAGATTTTGGCAAGGATTCAAAGGTGAGGAGATGGGGCATGTATTTAATGAAGGCAAGACAGACCACTCACGATTATATTTGGTGTGCCTGCGGGAGAAATTTGAGGCCCACGCTCTACGCTAGCAAAGAGGTCTTGGTAAATAAAACCACGGGAGGCTCAGTTCATTCGGACTCAGGGGGGACAACTTACTCAGATGAAGGTGGCAGAACACACTGAGGTTTGGGGAGGGACCGCTACCGCCATTCCCCCGTATCGACATCGTTCCCTTGTGAGGACGAAGTGTTCAGCTCAGACCTGCATGCATCCGCACCCCAGAGACTTGGAATAAAACCCGGTTTTGCCAACTTTCCAACAGCCCTCTCCAGCAGCACGTCCGGCTCTTGGGGCCAGCTATCTGGTTTCTGCCCTCCAAGAAGCTCGGTGGCTGCCTTCCTGCTCCCCCAGGAGACACGCTGAAGATTTTGAGTCAGAAAGTGTTAATGACGGATACATCCTCCGTTCTCTTTTGCACGTGCGTGGGAATTTGGTTTTCCCTTCACTGTGCTCTTTGCCAGGGTCTCGATTATAAATAAGCACCTGCAGCATGAGCCCATTTTTGGTGTGCACACACAGTGGCAGAGAAAGGGGAAAAAATGGGATTCAGGATCGCTTCCCCCCCCTTACATTTTCTTATATTGTCTACTTTTTACAAGGTAAAAAAAAATTAATGTTTATTTTTGAGAGAGAGACAGCCAGAGCATGAGTGGGGGAAGACAGAGAGAGAGAAGGAGATGAGAATCAAGCAGGCTCTAGGCGCTGAGCTGTCAGCACAGAGCCCGACGCAAGGCTTGAACCCTCAGACCACGAGATCATGACCTGAGCTGAAGTCAGATGCTTAACGGACTGAGCCACCCAGGCACCCCATCTACTTTTTATAAGGTATAGATAATGCTTGTTATAATGGAGACAATATTTAAAGCTATTTTCATTTTGAAATAAACCTTGGTAAGGAGAATTAATGAGGCTGTTACTTTTTATATTTTGGTAGTGTTTTATTTTGCTCTCAGGAAAGGAGGAAAAGCGTATTTTAAATATGAAAGCAAGTAATTCCACAGATTAAGGACCTCTGGAGTTCACCCTAGGAACTGCATCTCTCCGTTCAAATGCCCACTGTCTCTTGGTTCCTCAAAGGAGTAGCAACTGCCAGATTGTGGGACTGATTTATTGACACTAAATTCATTTCACAGTTAAAGTCAGTCTCTGACCCCTGAATCTTCAGGC
>PITB01014043.1:0-47375 GCA_004024585.1 Paradoxurus hermaphroditus
CAAAATTGGAGATTTTGGAAAATTCTCCCCGAACTCATGTTTTTTCATGTCCTGAGAGGAATTGTTTTGCACACACTCCATCTGTTTTGATAGGTAGAATTCGATTTCATCTGCTGTGGACACATTACTTTGTGGTCCAGGTAAATGCAATTGTGAGAAAGAAAAAAATCTGACTACCTTCAGGTTTGACTTGGAACTTCTTCGGCTCACAGACTTTCAAAGGAAGAAACTGTTCCAAGTTTGAGTGATGTCATACGGAGAACCAACACCTGGCATCAACTCCTCCGTGAATTTTCATCTTATCTGTGCCTATGTTTCTTTACTTTAATATTCTATGGACTCGATAATATTTTCCTTCCTCTTTTTGAACCATGTCCATATGGTTTTGAAATATTATGCATCTTCTATGTTTCCATTTTTCCTGCTTGAGTTTCTAAATCAGTATCATCTTTGTTTATGAATTGAGGAAGCCTCCACGCATTATAAAGGCACAAGGTGACGGTATTCTCAAGTAATTTGGCAACCTCATCAAAGTAAGGACTCGCAGATATCATTTTGTATTGCAGTTGGAGAAAAACAGACAGACGCAAACTGACTAAACAAAAAATTCCTTGGTTTGAATTTATTTCTTTTTTATTAACCAATGATTTAATGTGAGGCATCTGAAATTCTAAATTTTGATTTTTCACCTCATGAAATAGAAAATGATAGTTAGCTGATGTATTTGTGGCTAAGATTATACTAAAAAATTGAATAAACATTGGTCGAGCACTCATATACCAATATCTGAAGAGTAGATATCCATAGATTGGGTAGAGACCCTGCTATCTCTTGTCTAAGGAAGCACTGGAGGAGACTTTACTTTTCCTCTTTTCCAGTCCTCTTTTACAAGTATTGTGAGATTTTCTTGGAGCAAGGTTTCTGTCTTGCTCACCTTCGGATGGGCACCTAAAATATCCCAGACTATTATACCAACATTCACAAATTGTTACCTACACAAAACAACAAAAAATATGGTTTCAAGATGTCAGGAAAATCAAATTTATAAGCTTCGCTTTTAGGTGGTTCAGGCCAAAATATGAAGTGGAATCTCTGTCCCATTAACTAAAGCCTTACTAAAAGCCCATTAGAACTGATTTGCCCACAGTCAACACTGATACACATTATCTTCAGATTTTATATTTAATTTGCCTCAGTCAGATATAATTATCCAGAGTAAGTGAATTAACTAGTTTATAGCTGGTCTAAGCTAGAGTCTCAAGCTACTGAGCGTTGTTTTTTTTTCCATAACTCCTATGCACACACACAAACACACACGCACACGCATGCACACACACACAGGTTCTCTCTATGTTTCTGTCTGTCTCTTTCCCTCACCTCTTATTCCCATTAGGTCCACAAGAAAAAACAATTTTGTTTTTATAAGTTTCAGCAGGCATAGCTCTACAATAGATCCAGTTTCTAATGCAAGCACTAAATGTGTGACTCAAAGCTCTGTGTCTAGGACCTGATGCTGCAATCCTTCCTTGGCAAGATTCCCAAGGAGTTTGATGCTCCCCAGGAAAGTTTGCTGAGTGGACACTAAAGACACAAAATGAGCCAGAGGGCATTCTCTCTTCGCAGCAAAGAATAAACACATACATTTTTCCTGCCTCATTCTGTCATCGTTTCGTTTTTGCGATCTTTTGTCTTTCATATACACTAAATCCAATGTACCACGTTTCTGATAGTGCCACTCTGCCTTTATCTTTTCTTTCTTTTATGCCTACCTATGTGTGCCTCATTATTCTTTCCTTCCTGGAGTTTCCGTCATGAAGAGTACGCATTGAAATAAGTGAGAAATAATTGGAAGAGGCTGCACGTATCAGTTGCACAAAGAATAGTCAGTCAGAACAATGTCCCATAATGTTTGAAGATGGCAGGATAGCTGGTTGAATATATTTTAGGTAATGAGCCAGTTGACTTTAAACCATCCAATGGGTTCAGAAAGTTGTGCAACAATCACTTGCCAAGGTAAGGAAGTAGACATTCTTTTGTTTCTCCTTTTCAAAGGGAAGATTCCCTCTTTAACTAGTCTCTTCCCTGTTTCTCTCATCACCAACATTCCTTTTCTTTAACTTGGAACAAGAATAATCAATGAAGTTAAGAAAAGGTTACAGGTTTAAGTATGGACCATCCTATATCTCATTCAAATATGTAAATATAATGCATGATCTTGTATGAAATATAATACATTTAACATTTTTAAAGTGAACAGGAAAAATAAAAAGACCTCTGGCGACATTAAAAAAAAAATTCCCCTCAAGGAGAGAGGCCTATTAGAACATTTGCATAAAGTAGCATGGAGTGACAACAAAAGTGGATGTGCAAAGGGACTGTGACTCATTTTCTCATGTCACTTTGCCCCTTCTAATGAGAGCTTGACTGGAAAGAATACCAAAGAAGGAATCTTGGGGCTTTACATTTGTAATTGTTTATATATTTCATATGCATATAGTTGTATTTATATAATCATTGCACATTAATTTTTTGGAGGGAAAAAATAAAAATTCACAGCACTTGGACACATTAATTTGTAAACCCAATGATTATAATACAGAAAATTCTGGCAACCTCAACTGCTTTTCTTGCCAACACATAACCTCTTTCCATTCTATCAACTTGGCATTTTGGCATGATAGGCACAACAGGAAAAGCAATAGTTTGTAAGTTGCTGCTTAGAGTGACAGAGCTACCATTACTAGTTTAATTTTTACTTAAACAATTCTTCAGAAAGTGAGTCATCATGGATTTGTAAGGCACCTATTAACATTCTATTCTTTTGAATCTGACTGGTCGTTTTAAAAAATAAATATTTATTTATTTTTAAGAGGGAGAGACACACACAGAGTGAGAGTAGGGGAGGGGCAGAGAGCGCAGGAGACACAGAATATGAAGCAGACTCCAGGCTTTGTGCTGTCAGCATAGAGCCCGATGCAGGGCTTGAACCAACAAACCGAGAGATCATGATGTGAGCTGAAGTTGGCACTTAACCAACTGAGCCACCCAGGCGCCCCCTGACTGGTCTTTTTTTAATCAACAAATATCTATAACTTTCCTCATTCTTGCCAAATGCAAAAAATTTTTGTGGGGAAAAAACAACCTTGAGACCGTGTAAGCATAAGTCTTGCTAATATTTTCCAATATTGAAGAACAAAGAAAAAAAAGATTATTTTTAGGTGCATTTAAGTCTGATACTAAGTAGCTAATCCAGCAGAGAAATCTTAGATAAACCTTTAATCTTCCTGCATCAATTTCTTCACTTGTTTACATGATAGTATAATATTTTCTTCCTAAAATAACTCAAGGCAAAATTAAATCATGTCAACAATTAAATCAGAAACAAGGCACATACACACAAAAAAAAAAAACCAGAAAAAATTTCACAAAAATTAAAATGCTAATGTTGATTATTAAATCAAGTATTCTAGATCAACTATTAGATTTTAAAAACAATATTGCAGCAAATTCTAATATTTCTTAGAGGATGACAATGTCATAAGCAAAGATGACATTTGTGAATTTCAATATTATTTTAAAAATTTTAATTCCAGAATGATAAATCACATGTCTGTTAGTTGCATTCACTTATTAGAATGATCAGTTGCAAAAGACAAAATAAATCCTGTAATGTCAGGTTAGAGAATTACAACCATAAATAACATTAAAACTGGAACTTCTCAGAACAAATCTTGATTCTTGTATGTCCATCATTGGACATCAGAATATTTGTGGTCCTAGATAAGGTAGCAATATAGCAACACTGATTATATTCTGACTGACACATGTTGAGTTAGCATATTCTATTTTTTATTTTTTTTAACGTTTATTTATTTTTGAGAGACATAGAGACAGAGAGTGATCAGGGGAAGGGCAGAGAGAGAGGGAGACACAGAATCCGAAGCAGGCTCCAGGCTCCGAGCCGTCAGCACGGAGCCCGATGCGGGGCTCGAACTCACAGACCGTGAGATCATGACCTGAGCTGAAGTCGGCCACTTAACCGACTGAGCCACCCAGGCGCCCCTGAGTTAGCATATTCTAAAAGGTGCTCTTTGGGATAACTCTCGGAGACCAGCTGTTTTTGATTCTTTCTCATAAAAGAAGACTATGTAATATCTACTTCTTCAACAAACTGTCAAACTTTTCCTTGCAGGTCTCTATGTGGATAAATCAGTATTTAAATAATGTTCTTGGAACCAACACTGGGACCTTCAGGATAACTCTGCTGAGTGTTATGGCACAAACATTGCTACAGAAAAAACGTAAATGAAGGAGTGTGTTTGGGTTCTAATAAAATGCTATTTATAGATACTGAAATGTGAATTTCTTATATGTTTAAAGTGCCTCCAAATTTTATTCTTCCTTTGATTTTTTTCAACCATTTAAAAATGCACAAGCATTCCAGATTTGATCCATGAAACAGAGTTTGCCTGCTCCTGGCCTTCAAAGTTCTGCCTACCGCTTACCTTTGTTTTGTACTTCTCCCGTTAACACTTTCTACACATCTGCAACACTGTCCTTTTTTGTTAGAAATTTGAATGTGCTGAGACATTTCTTCACTCCTTGCCCTCTCCTATTCTCAGTTTCTTCACTGCTTACAATTCCTGCTTAGCCTTCACATCTCAGGTTGAATTTTGCTTGGTTTGGAAGCATTCCTTTATTCCCCAACCTAAGTCAGATTTTTCTTTTTTTTTTTTAATTTAACGTTTATTTTATTTTTGAGAGACAGAGAGAGAGAGAAAGAGAGAGAGAGAGCATGCAGAAGAAGAGCAGAGAGAAGGGAGACACAAAATCTGAATCAGGCTCCAGGCTCTGGAGCACGGAGCATGATGTGGGGCTCAAATTCACCAACCATGAGATCATGACCTGAACTGAAGTCGGACACTTAACCAACCAAGCCATCCAGGCAACATTAAATCAGATTTTTCTACACTTATACTCATAGCACCGTGTTCCTTCTGTCAAAACATTTCTCTCAGTTTTATAGGTGTTCATTTATTTGTGTGATTTACCCCCTTACATTCAACACCTTCTGTTAGACTTCTGTGAAAGCTGAAACCCAATTTTTGGCTTGTCATTGTCTTTTCTTTATATAATATGAACAAATTCAAGGTATAGTCTCAAGTGAAAAAATATTACAGAACAATCTTGGTAGTGCTCACAGGGGACTCTTATTTTATCATAACGTTCATATATTTTAAAGAGAAATATTCATATTCTTATATGGCCTGTTGTGGCTGATGATGTAGGCTGGCTCATTAAACATGTATTCCTACACTTTACCTTTCCTTCCTATAATCTAGAGGCTGGAAAATGAAACATAAGACTTCCCAAATATTCTTGGAGTTGGATTGGGCACTGTGAAGCTGTTATGGCCAGAAAGGTATGGGTGAAATTCCCTGAAATGGGCTTTCCTTCCCAAATAGACAAAGTCTTGTGAGGAAATGGTTTTGAATCTCTCTTCTGTTCCTGGCAAGAATACTTACGAGATACTGTAAGTACTACAGCAGACCTGCCACCCTGTGGACTAACAATACAAGCCAGTGGTGGCAAAGTTGGAAGGAAGGAGAAGCCAGAAGCCTGGACTCTCAACGACATCCTTAAGCAATTTTGCACACTTGTCTTCACCCCCTGGGACACTTGGTTGACCCAAAACAAACTCCTTATTTGTTAAAATCATTCTAATCAGATTTTTTGATTACCCAAAAAGGTGAAAACACACACACAGATAAAATTCACTTATGTAACTAAGAATTCAAGGGGTGCCTGGGTGGTTCCATTGGTTAGGCATCGACTTCGGCTCACATCATGATCTTGGAGTCTGTGAGTTCAAGACCCGCATCCGGCTCTGGGCTGACAGCTCAGAGTCTGGAGCCTGCTTCGGATTCTGTCTCTGACTCTCTTTGCCCCTCTCTCTTCTTAAAACTAAATAAACATTTAAAAGTTCATAGAATTTGTGGAATATAGTGGCAGAATTTGATTAATGAGAAAACTGGGATCTCATAAGACTAGTGCTGATAAATTACCTAAAGGCTACATCTTAAGACATTTTTATGCCATAGAGAGCTTTACAAACTATCGAACTGACTGTTCTATCCTTAATGGCGTACCATCATGCACTATACATTATCATTTACACAAGCTGTTCTTTATCTCTCAAGCAAAAGGCAAGTATCCTGAAGGGAAGAACTATATATAATGGCACATCATACTTTTTTACACTTTACACTGCAGTGTATCTCTGTTTAAATATGAGATGAGAATTCTTTGATTTAAAGTTGCTTTTTCTCTATAGTTTTATAGCACCGGGTCTAATTCTTATTTCACTCATCTCCAGTGGATTTTATTTTATTTTAATCCATTTTATTTTATTTTTATTTCAGCTCTATAACAGTATAATTGACACATAAAATTGGTAGACTTATAAAGTGTACATCATGGCAATTTGATATATGTATATCATCATATATACATATATGTGTATATATCGTCATATATATGTGTATATATATGTGAAAGGATTCTCCCATCTGAATTTTATTTTGTATTCATATGTCTGCTTCTGAGTTAATTCTAGAATTGAAGACCTGCATCACTTAGGATTTGCAGTGCTGAGCACAGTGCCCATCAAAACCACCAACGAACCACACAACTAGCCAGTTTGTCAAACAGAGCAGGGACTCAAGAAATGTTTTGAGCGATATTTTGAAGTCATTAGTTGAGAAAAAAACACGAAAGAAAAGTGCAGATATAAGTTTTAGGAAGTGTTTTCCCTACTTTCTATTCCACTATATGTGATGAAAAATTTGTGAGCAAAAACTAAATGTTTGAATTCTTATGTGACATGTTATTCTGGAGCCGTTTAATTTTACTTTTTTGTTTCAATGTTAATTTGCAGCAACTTCTGAGGGCTTGGTAAAGCAACAACAACAAATATGAAACCAACTTTAGGGACTTGCACATATTAAATGCCAGTTTAAAAACTGTAATAAAAGTGAATATCACAAATGCTGACTTGGAAAATGAATCAAGATATTCTTGGTTCCATAATGATTTCTATAATTCAATGAAAGCTGTGACAGAATAAAGTCATTTACGGATTTACCATAAAGGTCTTAATTTGTTTTCACTGTTTACTTTGCTATTTGTTGAAGAAATCTTACTTTGATTAATATAAATGATAAAATATGGATTTCTTATAGTAAACATTTATAAATACTATAATGTAAGTAATATAACCTTGTTTATTATTCTAAATACATTATTGTATATAATCTACATATTTGAGTTCATTTAATATTTATTATTTTAAATATATTACTGAATACAATCCACATATTTGAGTTTGTTTAATATGATCTATAAACTTCAAGAAAAGAATCATTAGAGATATGACAGCAAAATCGTGACTGTGGCTTACTTTTATAGGTAAAATTTTGAATTAAGTAGCTGACCACTTGACTTTTGTCTATGATTTGATGTCTAAACAATTTTAATTATCAGAAAAGCTTTTGCTTTTTCATATCAAATTAAATGATTAAAACTTATCTTCAATGTCACATGAAGCTACCTTCCAAATTTTATGAGGCAGAGGTAATGAAAAGTATATTTTGTCATGCAAACATGAAATTGAAGATTATTGCTCCTTAATCTAAAAAATAAGTATACGAAAAAGAAAATTGGTTTTCTGCTATTTTTATGATTTCATGTTAAATCGTGTAATGTTATATGGCAGCTGAAGTGAAAGAGATGGATGATGCACAAGCTAAAACTTTCTGACTTTGCCTGATATAAGCCAAGATTACACTTATTGTTTATTTTGTTTTGTTGAGATCAAATATCCAACCAATCAGCTGGACACAAAATCAGAATCTTGGTAGAATGGTTAACGGGAAGTGGGAATCCTCAAACGCAGATATCTTCAGACCATGTATTTCATCTGGAGTAGTTTTTCTGAAGGCCTAATACAGATCGAGCACAACTGCTATGTACCAGTCCTTCCACTGGGCTGTGCTTGAACAAAATACTTTAACTTTCTTCCAAAAATAGATTCAGAAAGGAACTCTCATTTCATGGTGGTCATTCTTTGTAACTACAAAGCTTCTATTTGGAATCAAATATGATATTCTGAAATAAGGACAATCACTTTGAACTTCATGAAGAAAGCATAAAAGGAGATATTGAAAGGGCTAGAGAAAAATCAGAAAATTAAAAATACAGAAGGGAGAATGAGCGATTAGAAAAAAAATCTATTTTACATATTCACATACTCCACAGTACTTTAGCAGGTATTTTCTGCTAAATTAACCAAGACAAAATCATTTTGCTCATGAGTCACCTTTACCTTGTTAAGTTACACTTTTAAAATAGGAACATTATTTTATCAACTACACACAATACAAGGCCATGAGGATCAAAATTATGTGAAACAAAGAGTAAAGACCAATGGTGATATGAGTTATTATAGTCACTATTCACAGTATAATTCATATTTTAAAAGCTGAATTCTTTACTCATATTCACTTAAGAGTTTCTTTAAGGCAAAATTCCTGTATGCTGATTTTGTACAGTTTTTCTCTTAAATCTATACAATTTGATTTTATCCCAGATTGAATTCCTTACATTCATTTCTATTGAACCTGACTTCCAATATGTTGAAGCAATTTTGAATTGCATTACTAACTTCTAAATATTATCAAATCCGTGATGCTGAATTCTGACAGTAATAACCTTTCAGGATTACTCAAATTTATTTTATATGCATACTCCTAATACTCAAATGGGATTTATATAAATATCCTATTTGTAAAAACTACATAGAGTTGAGATAGATTCCATGTATTGTCTCTCCCTCATTTATTCATCTTTTACTATATAATAAATAAATTGTATTAGTCCTGATTAAAAATTACAAGTATTACCCACACATTTCAGTGATTATAAATTTATTTTTAGTTGTTTGCTCAATTAGCAATTTTAAAATGAAAAAATAGACAAATTTGGCATTTCAGGTGTGTTTGCTCTATTTTTATTAATCTGTCAATTTTAAAAATATAATGTGGTTATTCATCCTCTGTTCATTATATGCATCATAATACATTTTTCCAGTATGAAGCTTATCTTTTCTGTTTGGATTTGTTCTCTTTTTGTCTTAAATCCTACTCTAACCATATACACAATGGAATACCGAGCCATAAAAAAAGATTGAAATCTTGCCGTTTGCAACAACATCCATGGACCAAGAAGTTATTAGGCTAAGCGAACTAAGTCAGACAGAGAAAGAAAAATACCCTATAATTTCACTTATATGTGGAATCTAAAAAAAAAAAAAAAAAAAAAAAAAAAAAAAAACAAAATGAAACAAACAAATAAGGCAGGAATAGTCTCATAAATTCAGGAAACAAATTTCCTGATTACCAGAGGTGGGGGAAAGGCAAAATGGGCAGGGCAAAATGGGTGAAAAGGATTAAGAGGTATAAACTTATAAAATAAATAAATCACGGGAATGAGTGTACAGGACATGGGATACAGTTGATAATTTTTTAAAAAATTTTGTGCAGTGACAAAAAGTAACTAGACTTACAAGGGATCATTTCATAATGTATAAAAATATTGAATCACTATGATGTACACCCGATACTAATTAGGATTGTGTGTCAATTATACTTTGATAAAATAAAATAAGATAATAATTCTGGTGATGCCTTTGAATTGACTTTTTAGGCAACCCCTCCCTCTCTATGCATACTTGTCTTTAAAAATTAGGGAGAAAATGGTATAATAACATATAAATTAATGAAATAAAGGTATAATGTTAAAAAAAGTCTATCTTTTACAAAATGCTTTCTTTTCCACCACCATTACCTAGGACCATGAACTGGCTAGTGTTAGACTGACTATATGGCATGAGATGAAAAAAGGATTCCTGGAACGATAGGAAAAGAAAAAGGAAACTCTTAAGTAGATATGTCCAGTGATCAAAGACTGTAATGCACATCAAGTGATTTTGGTGGAAGTCTGATTTAGTTTTTGTTCATATATATATATGTGAATATATATATATTCCACATACATTTCTTCCAGGGGTAAATTTTTGAACTGAACTTCCTTAATAAAAAGGTGGAAATTTGTAATATGCTTGTCTGTTCCTTTTTTATATTTCTGTTTTAGATTGGCAAAGGAAAAATAGTATAATTGAATGATTAATTTCCTTAATGGCATCAAATCATTTCAACTTAGATTGTTTTGTAAAAGTCCACTGTAATCAGCAATCAGATCATGCCAAAGAAATCTAGAGTTTCTTTAAAATAAATTAGTGTTTAGGTAAATGTTGGGAGCCATTTTGGGCTCACAGGTTGAGACCCCTCCCTGCGTGGGAAAGGTTGATGCAAAGCTCCCGCCAGCCAAACTGGTGCCTAATCTTACCTCCTTCTAAATAATCTTTCAGGCCTGGATTTCTTGAACTGCTCTCTTGTTCTAAGGGATATAATGCTCTTTGGTTTTATGGCACATGGAAAAGGGGACCTGGAGTGTGATGTCTTGATGGATAAAATCTGAATGAGAGTGACCTGGCCAGAAGTAACCTCAAATTTGCCTCTTGGAGATAGGGTACACAAATTGATCATATAGAATAGCAGTTATGAGTTGGCTGGAAATTAGTAGGCATTAGGCCCCAAGACTCCTAGAACCAAACTAAATTTTCCCTGCAGGTATAGCATTGTGTTAATCATCCCCTCAGCCCCACCATAAAACCTCAAGGCACATCTCTGTAAAGCTTCTCTCAGAATTAACACAGTGATGGGAAAGATTGTAAAGAGACTTAGGACCTTCCCCGGAGGTTAGCCTCGCCCAAAAGTTAGAAGCACTGTTTATAGATAAGGTACAAACTAAAATAGCTACACATATCTTCATTGATCAGCAGCAAATATTGAGCACCTCCCTGAGGTTAACATTTCACAAATCCTTATTCTCATCCTCACGCTCCCTTATAATAAAAAGGCAATAACAAAATACTCTTACAAAAGCTACCATAAACCTATGGATGACTACATAGGTCTTGTGACAACAATGTATATTGTAAAGAATGCCTCGTCACTGATGTAATATCTACCTTTAAAAATAAAGACACTGAGACCAGCAAAGCAGAGATGCCAGAATTGTCAGGGCTGCCGGCTTGGTCATCAGACTCCATCTCTCATGGCTCTCTCACTTCATTTTGCCTGTCCGTCCATCCTTCGTGGACCCCTAGATTTGCTGGAACAAGGACCCCAGCAGGTAAATCTATAGGAATGCCATTAGTCTTCACAATCAATTCATATCTCAATGTGGCAACATTTTCTTATTCATTGGGCATTTAACATTACATGTAAGAATTCTCTTGCAAGCCAAAAAATTGTGATTCACATATTATACCAGAATATGCAGAAAGTTGTATATAGCACTGAAATAACTACTATCATAAGTGATGTTAAAGTTTTAGATGTGATAATACATTTCTAAAGTGAAGCATAAAGACCTTAACAGGTTTGAAATCCATGTTGCTTTAAAATACTTTTTAAAACAATCAAATATGCCTATGGGCTGAGAAAAAAAAAACCATGTTGTGCTCTTATGTTTCATTAAGTAGCAATTTTGTTTAACTTAAAATTAATTGCAAAGTTAGAAAAATATAACTTAAGGGTGTTTTTTATACATTGCTACACTGACTAATGAAGTCTCTTCATTTCTCTAAGTCCTCTGTCTGCCTTCCCCTCCCCCGGTTCGCCCACCACTCTCCTAATTCCAACATGTGTGTTACAAGTTCACCACATTTATTTTTTTTTAAATAAAATATTGCCAGTAAGTTGGGATTTTGACCACTAAGTCCCTGTACATGAACTGGTCAATAGTTCATGCAGATTTTCTCCTCGGGTATATTTCTAACCTATTTCTATCATCCCATATAGTTGGTATAATTTCATGGTTTCAATGGTTTACTTATGTTCATCTTGGCAATGAGAAACATTAGAAACTTCTGAGTATGGGGTCACCTGGGTGGCTCAGTCGGTTAAGCATCCGACTTCGACTCAGGTCATGATCTCACAGTTCTTGGGTTCCAGCTCCCCGTTGGGCTCTGTGGTGATAGCTCAGAGCCTGGAGCCTGCTTTGGATTCTGTGTCTCCCTCTCTCTGTGCTCCTCCCAATTGCATTCTGTTTCTCTGTCTCTCTCAGAAATAGATAAACATTAAAAAAAATTCTGGGTATGATACCATGCCCATTGAAGGTACTGGGATTATTAGAAACTAAATATATTACATTGGACTAACCATATTTACTTATGTTTTAGGGGACATAACGGTGCATATCAGAATCCACATCACTTTGATTCTAGTATAACGGGAAGGCTGGAGGTGTTTGATTTAGATCAGATTTCTAATGCTGACGTATTGCAAATCACAATAATTGTGAAAAATTTCTTGACTACTCCCTTTTTATTTATCTATAAGATGAAGGTTTTGGACTATAGTTTATCTCTAAGTTCCTCCTAGCTATAAACTCTGTTTAGAGTTTTATCGTATCCAAACTTAACAGAATGGCAAGCTATCACTGAGAAATTTTAAGTGTTTTTATCTTAAGTCTTTGGTTTTCATAGCTATTCCTTTTAAGATTCACCTTGGGATATTTATTAAATGCAGATTTTCCACTACAGACTCGTGGAATTAGAATAAAATACGCATTTTAAAAAGCTTTCACAATATTTGTGACATAGCTACTCTTGTCTTTGTTATTTCATAATAAAATTTAAAATTTTAAGAGAGAAAATAGTCATTTTTCCTTCGTTCACACACATACGAGGGCATATGAAAGTTATAGTTTTAAAAGCCTGAAAAATAAATGATATATTGCTTTGTTGCAAATAACTGAATATGGAATAGGCAAATCAATGTGTTTTCAAATTTCATTATCCAATATTACCTTTTTCCTTTAGGGAAACTGGAAGCTTCACTTCTTTCCCCTTAATAGGCTCTGGAAAAAAACATTGAGCATTTATTTGAAGCCCAGATAAAAGGATTTGAGAACACATATATAATGGAGTCAGTGAGCTATCAGTAAGGTGAACTTGGGTGGAAATTATATAACATTTTCTTACAGAAATGATTTTAATGATACAGAGACAAGGAAATAACAGTACAGAGTATGACAAGCCATTCTCTCTGCTTTTTTCATTTAAAATAAATATAAATTGTTGAATGAGTTACAATCTATTTGTTCATCTAAGTGAATGGGCTTTTGGATGGATAGGAACTTATTTTAGCTGTAATTTTTTAAAAAAATATATGGCTTCTAGAAGTCTCCCCAAACTGTTATCATTAGCATTAACTTAGTTTATTTCTTTCAGGGTATGTGATTTTTTTTAAATAAACAAACGAAAAACCCCCTGCATCCGTCAGGTATATGTGATGCTTTAGTCATCAGATTCCAGTCAAACACATTTCAGGGGTAAGACTGAAATAAACAGAAGAGACAATTTTATCTATAAACTCCCAACATCTTAAAATGTGGCCGCTAGTTTACAAAATAAAAACAAAACTTCATTTATTCTACCAGGTTCAAATAAAAAGTGATTCTAATCATATGATGTGTTCCAGACATATGTGGGTGATGTCCTGAACAAGTCCATACTTCCTCAATAGCCTCTGGAAAAGATAAAGCAGTTTTCTGCCCTCTCTGCAACATATCTCAGTCACCATTTTACTGACAAAAATGACTTTTGATGCAATGAGAAAGGAAGGGGGCGTGGAATCTATTCTTCCAGCCCTTCGTTCTATTCCCACCTTATGGTTTGGGGCAGGAATCCGGATGATGCTGGGACTCGTAAAGGAATATCTCATTCAAGTAATCACTTAGAATCGAGTCCAGGTGACTTTAGACAGTGTTGAGAATGGACTTAGGAGTTCTATTGAAAAGACTGTGTCCCTCAAAGCAAGATTTTCTTGGTAGATAAGCTATTGCCTTAAATATCCATATGTTTGCAGAATATTTTTAAATGGCTTTGGTGACAAGGAAAAGTCTGTGTTGCCTTTCAATGTGCTAAGTATAAGTAGGGCCTATTTTTTTTCTGTATTTCAGCTTCTGAAGATGAAATCAAGAACCATGGATTGAATAAACAGACTGAGAAGCTTCATTAACTTTTTTCAAGCTAATATGGGTAATTTACTGCTTTTGCATTTCCTGGCTAAACCAAAAAAAAATTAATGCATTGTGAAATGAGAAGTGATGGTGGGAACTGATACCTAGTGGGGTGAGAGAGTGCAGCACCTGGAGTTTCAAGTTCAAGATGCAGCGTGTTGACTTAAGTGGGTAAGTGTATATGTTTGTGTGAGATTAAAGTAGTTATAAAAAACAAGACTGAGGGGGAGGACCCACAAGACAGCTGTGACATTGGTGGAGAAAGAAAAGGTGGAATGTAAATTTATAATGTATTTGAAAGTTATAACCTCATCACTTTAAATACACAGAAAGTTCACCGAAATCGGACACTCAACTGACTGAGCCACCCAGGCCACTAAAATTGACTTTAAAAAAAATGTTCATTTTTGAGAGAGAGAGCACACTTGTGTGTGAGCAGGGGGTGGGGGGAGAAGCAGATAGAGGGAGAGAGGGAGGATCTCAAGCATCCTGCGCTGAACCATGAGATCATGACCTGAGCCGAAATCAAGAGTCCCACACTTAACTGACTGAGCCACCCAGGCACCCCAAAAGTGATTTTCATTTCCCAATTCAATATTGGGAAGATGCCTTCTGCTCCCAGGTGGATCACTTCTTGCACTGACTTTCTTGTGGCTCATTTCTTCTCACTGTCCTTTTTGATTTCAAGGGGTTATCACCTGATTTAGGAAGTCGACAGGCTGGAGTAGATGTGGGGTATCAAATCTGACCAAAACTGTTGTATAGAAATTCTGTACTTCTTTATTAGGAAGGATAGGGATATTGTTGGCTGGGGTCAGTTATTAATTTTTTTTAAACTCATCTGAGTTGTTTGTCAGGAGCAAAGCATTGGAGAGCACTTTTTTGTGCAATTTTACGAATGTGGTAGTTTCTTTGTGTTTGTCCAAGAGCCTACAGAAAGGCTTATTAATCTTGATTATCAAGATCTAGGGGTGCCTATTTGGCTCAGTCATTTAAGAGTCCGACTTTGGCTCAGGTCATGATCTCATGGTTCATGACTTCGAGCCCCATATCAGGCTCTGTGCTGACAGCTCAGAGTCTGGAGCCTGCTTCGGGTTCTGTGTCTCCCTCTCTCTGCCCCTCCCCTGCTTGTGCTCTCTCTCTCTCTCTCTCAAGTATAAGTAAACATTAAAAAAATTTTTTAAATGTCTAGAACATATTTAAAGGTGCTTGGATATAATTTAGAACTCTCAAAGTCATCTAGGCAAGGAGGTTGTAATGGAAAAAAAAATTCACACAAAAAAAATAGGAAAATGGTTGCAGGCTTTTAATCCCTCTACACTGCCCCAGACAAAGGAGTATAAACTAGGGTGAATGTCCACAATGAAATGTAAATCATTGGAGATCGGTTTCAAAGTCCTCAGACAACTTACTTCATCCTTAGCTCTATCTTTTGTTTGTACAGGTGAGAATGGCCAAGAGAAAGCATGCTGATGACAAATAGAAACTGGGGGATGATCAGGTGCATGGTCCTGAGCATCAGAATATAAGGAAAGACAAGCCTCACTGAGACCCTGGCATTAGATCCAAATATACACAGGCCTGGGTCACAAAACTAGAAAATACCTCTAACATCTGTCATATTACTCCAATACCAGAGTAACCTAAGAGTGCTAATATTGCAGTCTCAGCAGAGGAGAAATTAATTGATCTCTTTGTTGCCGTGTTTGGGTTCATCTGCAGTGCCTCAGTCCATGGGTGAAGCTTCCATCCGCATATAAATCAGACCATCTGTCAGAAGTGACAACAAGATAGGAAATATAACCAATACCAGGCGTAGCTAACAGGGTTGTCTGGTTTCTGGATGCTCAAGGCTACACAAGCAGGGTTCTGCTTTTGTAGGTGTGTTGAGAGGACCTACGTGAGTCCACTAACCAAGGGAAGTCAGTAGCTGAACCAGCAGCAAAAGTCAGCAAAATGCATCTTCCTCCTGCTCTTTTTCTTTGGAGCAATCATCCCTACACCTCTATCTTCTTAAATAAAGGCACAGCCTAATTACTTTTCCCTAAATGCCTAATTTGCTCATGGTAATCACCTCCCCAATGAACGGGCCCCCAAAGGATTTCTGTGTAATAATCCTGGGTTTATGAGTTGTAACATTGTTTCAGTGTGTACACGCAAGAGGGATCAATGAGACTGGCAAATGAAGGCAAACTTTCAGCAGCAGAACAAAGTACAGTGACACCAATGCAATAAGTGGATTTTTAGCTAGTGGAATTGCTGCATTCAGATTCTGCCACAGCTCAGCAGCAGGCTTCAAAGAGCCTCTTCAAATACAGTAATATTGCAGAGGTGTTTAATGTCCCCGAAATGTTACAAGTAATACTGTAACTTTTTTCTTTGATATTTTTGTAATGGTAAATTATATTCAGAAAATAAAGGAAAGGTGGTAATAAAATTCTTCTAAAATAGTATCTAACTTATACATAACAAAGACATACGACGGCATTAACACAATTGAATAATAAAGCAGGTGCATTTGAAATAGGTCTAAATCAATAATCATATGCAGTGAACCTTTATATACGTGATTTTCTAGTGACTGTGGAGACATTTTGCAAAGTACAGGATTTCACGTTGAAGACAAAGTATTCACTAGGAAATTGCCTGCAATTGTACATTAATAACAATAGCAAAAACAGAAATTACAGGAGTCTGCTTAGTGAAGTGGTTAGTGTGGATTTAAATCCCCTAGATAATATTTTCCAGGACAGATTCTTACAACTACCATTTCCAACTAGCTTAAGTGCTGGCACAAATGAAGTCTTTGAAATAGAAGTTTAAATCTGTGGTAACCACCAATGCTTCAAAGGTAGTTTTAGAGGTAAGCTCCAATCTTTCTTTTGAACTGCTTTTATTGTGAACAAATAATATATGGTCCAAACATTCCTGTGGCATCACTGTGAACCAAAATAAATGTATCTCACACTACATTGGAAGGAGGGAAGGTTTACCTTATGCAAATTATGGTTTGCAAACCATACACATGTGTATGTGTGTGTATCTATCTATCTAGATATAGATATCTATATATATCTTTATATATCTCCATATATATGTTTGGATTTTCCTGGTAGTATCTTTCAATGACACTTCAGTTCTCACACAATCAAGGAAAATAATCTCATTAATTGTCAGATAAAATGAGAAAGGAGAATGAGGAGTCTCTCTCAAAGTACAGGTAGATAATCGCTGGAGAAAAAAAACTAAACTCTTCTGTGGAAATTAAACACCCCCCCACCCCATAGCAAAAGGACCGGGACTATATTTCCATACTGCAGCTGATGTATCTATGTCAAATAGATTTTTCAAACTTAGGTAATGAACTCTACACTCAACGCAAAATTGCTTTGAAGAATATAAATGTAAGAACCTTATTTTAAGGAGCAAGGGGTACCTGTGTTAAAATGAAGAGATGGACTTCAGTGTCTGAAAGACTTAACTTGGATTCTTGTCTTCACCTCTTACCCACAATGTGATACCGACTATCTTAACATTATCTATGCCTCAGCTTCCTTGTTTATAAAACAATTGAGATCTCAAGCACAACTCGCTAAAGCGCAATGTATAAAGTAGATATCAAACAGTAGAAGCCTTGCTTCCCTCAAACAATTCTTACACACTTGCCTGGCTAATTCCTCATCCTTCCTGAGATTAATATAACTTCTTCAGAAACCCTCTACGGGTTCTCCAAACTTGACTAGAATCTCCAATGGCAGTCTCTTACGGCACCCTATATATCTCCTCTATAATTCTTATTTTTAAAATTAATTATGTAATTAATACTGTGAATTCCATGAGGGCAAAGATAATGACTTTCTTGTACTCCTGGTGTCTGGTGAGTACATGTTCTGATTATTGTATATTAGATGCACAAAAAGTAATTATTAAATGTGATACTTATCTATCCGCCTAAAATAATGTGAATAACATTAGCTCTTGATGCTTAAATAGGTGCCATTTCGAATAATAAATAAGACACACATATATGTATGTATACATATATATTAGATTATAAATATATAAGTATATGAATTCAGATGAGAGGACTTAGTTAAAGTTGAAATAGATAAAAAAGTCTTGATGATTTATGCTTGGAAAGAGACCTAGGATTTAGGTGGATGGAAAGGATTTAGGATTTCCAGAGATTGAAATCACAAAATTTAAATAAGAATGTCATGCGCTTTCATACCAACCAAGAGCCAGACAGGACTCAAGCAGACAGAACTTGACTAAGAGTCTTTGTAAAGAACAATTCAGAACTCTAATCCCAGGGTCTCCCTCCCTGTTATCCACTTTGCCACCTTTGTTTCTCCAGCGATTAGCAAGTGTTTGGATGAATTCTGAGCTAAATATATATTTTATGAGTGGATAGAAAAGAAAGAATCGAGGCACCTGGAGGCAAATTCTTTCCGTAACTTTTACTTTCCTTCTAACATTCCTTTCAACATTTTTTCCATCTTTTCATTCTTTAAGGAAAAATCCTTTCTCTTTCTTTTTTCTTTCATTTGGAAATTGTAATCAGATCACTTTTTAAGTCACAATGAACTAAAAGAAAGTTTTTGAGGGACAAGTATATAAATACAGGTTTTCAAATATATGGGTACGACCTGTGCAGTTTGGGCTCACACATCTGCAAAGGAGACGGCTCTAAGCTACTATGGACTCTTTCAGATAGTTTTGCTAATAAATTTCTAGTGTTATGTCAAATTGACTCTATTACCTTTATCCTTCAAAACTGAGGAAGTCTTCCCAGATTTTTCTTTTCTAATTTCTGCAAAAGGAATCATAGGGAGAAAAGGTTACGAGGAATCACAGAGAGAAAAAAAAAAGCAATTTTTTCATGTTTTGTTTTGTTTTGTTGTTTTGTTTTTTTACTGGAGCTTACAGACTGTAAGCTTCCACGATTGGAAGATTATGACAGACACATAGAAGGTACAAATAAAATTCTACAGGCTTTGAGGAAAGAAGATATAACAATGGTAGCTAACATTGTCTATTTACTATATATCATATATATATATCATGAATCAATGCAAAGAAAAGCATTCTCAAGTTCCCTAAATGGTTTAAAATACTGTGATTATAATTCCCATGAGGAAAAATGTAATAATTTACATGTAATTATTATATATTATAAATGTAATGATAATAATTTTGAGTGCTCCTTAAAAGATGTTGTCAGAGTTTAATTTTACTGGGGACACTGTCCATTAACTTTGTAATTAAGTATGACTTGATCAGAGGCTGTTTTTAACTTTCTCCCTATCTTAATGATATATTTAATCATTTTCTATTCTGTGGGCTAATGAACTTGACACACATAATTGTAACATCTTAAAATGTTTTTCTCAAAATATCTGTTTAAAAATCCTTAATTAAAAATGTTTCCAATTCAATTATATTTATACATTGGTATCTTTTTTATTTATTTCTTAGCCTTTACATTTTTAAAAGAAGAATATAATTTTGTAACCAATATTATCATTTACCTTTCACTGGACAGCCTTATTAAATTTTTTAATGTTTATTTTTTTTTTGAGACAGAGAGAGACAGAGCATGAGTGCGGGAGGGGCGGAGAGAGAGGAAGACACAAAGTGTGAAGCAGGCTCCAGGCTCTGAGCTGTAAGCACAGAGCCCGATGCGGGGCTCGAACTCACACACTGCAAGGTCATGACCTGAGCTGAAGTCGGACGCTCAACCGACTAAGCCACCCAGGCTCCCAAAGGACAGCCTTATTAAAAAGCATAATATAAAATTTTCTTGAATGATATCTGGACGATACTGTCAATACTTGGAGACTATGGTGAGGTATTCCTACAAATAACATAAATAAGGCAAACTAGACTGTTCTTTGAAAGTTAAGCTATATAATCAGTGCAGAGTGGGAAGAATTAGTGAGCTCAGAAAGCATCAACTATATAATACTATAAATACACATTCAAAGAGCTTCCTTGCTTTACTCAAGCGCTGTGGAGATGGAGGCAAGCTGGGCTGTGTTAGTATATTAAGACTGTACATAGGCCACAGCATAAAATTCAAAACAACTAACAGATATAGGACTTATTTAATACATATCTTGCAATCCCCATGGGGGAGAAAGTCTTGTCCAGTAGATTCAGTATTCTAGTCTTTTTGGTAAGCTCTTCCTTATAACAGTATAAATTTTCAAATTATCCTAGTTGAGGGATGCTCCTAAAATCATTTAAATACCCTTTTCCTTTAAATTCTGAATTCATGTGCTGAAGCCTAAAAGCCAATATGATGTATTTGCAGGTGGGGCTTTGGAAAGTGATTAGGTCATGAGGTCAGAGCCCTTATGAATGGGATAGTATCCTTGTAAAAGAGGCAGAAGAGAGCTGATCTGTGTCTCTGTCTCTTTGTCTGTCTCTCTCTCTTCTAGATCAGGGATGGGCATCCATCTGCAAACCAGGAAGAAAACTTTCACCAGGAACCAAATTGATTGGCACTTTGATCTTGGACTCCCCAGCCTCCAGAACTGTGACAAATACTTTTCTGGATAAGTCACTCAGTCTGTGCAATTTTTGTTATAGGAACCTCAAGCTGACTAAAACAAATCTTTTTAATTTCTCACTCATTCCAGTAAGTTAGGTATTGTTTGCACTTCATAGGTTAATAGCCAAAGCAAAGAGAGGTAAAAACTTGCCCAAGGTCACAGCTACTAAGCAGTAGTGGGAAACTGGAACCCGGACTACAAAGTTAGAGATAAATACTATGGACTGAGAGAATAGTGGATTATAAAGTAGATAGCATATCAGATGCCCCCTCAGAATGATCAGTGAGCACATTTGCATTACCACGTCATATCAAACGTTCTCCATAACCCAATTGCCATAGCCTTCCAAATACTTCTGAGGCAGGACCATGTCATCTGACCCATACTAAGAATTCAATAACTAATTATTGGGTAAATTAACATATTCGCCAAATTTCGTGCTAACCACATTTTATTAGGACAATTACTCTTTAATATTTTCATTAGAGTCTAATAATCATGACAATCGCCTTTTGTGGTTAGTTATTGCCCAACTTTGCAATCTCAACCTGGTTAAAGTATCAAAGTAAAATGAAATCATCGGTATTTGACAGTTTTCATGAGCAAAAAAAGTGTTATTTCAACCTAATATTTACCTAGCATTTTTTTTCCTGGAAGTTTAAACCTAACATTTTACTTTTTGTTATCTAAGAAAATTTAGATGGTGAATTTCTAATGTTGAATAATCTGACATATATATTTATATACTTATTTCAATGTTTACAATGATCTCTAATCATCTATTCATTTTGAAATATGATATATTCTATTTTAACTACAATAATATTTGTTATCCATAATCTGTATTGTCTTTTGAACTTCTTTTCATAGTAGAACTCCTCCTCTACAAATACATTATGTGAGTCCTTGAAAATTAGTCTCAAAACCGTTTAAGCATTCAAAAATGAAACTTATTTTATGAGATGATACACAGAAATTTTGAGGAAATATAATTGAATATAAGAAAAATGTTAACTTAAAAATTATGAAAATTATTAATATAATAAAAAGTAAGTAGAGTTTTTTATGAATCCTCCCATTATTCATGGTGTAGAATCTCAAAATATAGTACTTTGAAATTCACCTGCTGGACTAATTTATTGAGATTTATATATTTTTAAAAAATTAATAAACTTTAATGATTTTTAGAGGAGATTAAGGTTTGCAGAAAAATTGAATGGAAAGTACACAGGGCTCCCACATACCCCCACCCTTAACACACACAGCTTCCCTTATCATCAACATCTCTCATTAGCATGATACATTTGTTATAATCTGATAAACCAATACTGATACATCATTTTCAACTAAAGTCTACGGTTTACATAAGAGTCACTGTTTGTTTTGGTCATTCTATTGATTTTGACAAACTATAATGACATACATCTACCATTTTAGTATGATACAGAATAGTTTCACTTCCCTAAAAATTCCCTGTGCTCCACTGACTCATCCCTCCCTCTGCTGAAACACCTGACAACCACTGAAATTTCTAGTATTGTTTTACCTTTTCTAGAATAACATGTAATTGGGGTTATACAATAAGAAGACTTTTAATATTGGCTCTTTTCACTTAGAAATAGAATTTATGGTTCTTCTATGTCTGTGACTTGATAGCTCATGCATTTTTAGCACTGTAAAATTTATTGTATGGATTATCAGAGGTTAATTACCTATACACCTATAGAACGATATTATTTGTTGGTTCCAAATTTTAGCAACTATGAATAAAGCTGGTATAAATACTTGTTTGCAGATTCTGCATGGACATAAGTTTTTAGATCATTTGGGCACACACTAAGAAGTACGATTGCTGGATCATATAGTAAGAGTATATTTAGTTTTATAGGAAACCACCACATTGATTTCCAAAGTGACTGTACTATCTTGTATTCCCTCCAACAATGTATAAGAGTTCCTATTGCTTCACATACTCCTCAACATTTGATGTTTTTAGTGTTTTGTATTTCAGCCATTGCAATAGGTGTGTAGTGGCATCTCATTGTTTTAATTTGTAATTTCCTAATGATATATGATGTTGAACATTTTTTCATATGCTTTTTTTTAATCCATATATCTTCTTCGGTAAAGTACTTGTTCAGATATTTTACCAATTTTTAAGAGGGGTTGTTTATTTTCCCATTGTTGAGTTGTAAGTTCTTTGTGTATTTTAGATAATAGTCCTTTATCAGATATGTACTTTACCAATATTTCCCCCCATTCTGTGTCTTGTCTTCAGATTTTCTTATTTTCTTGACAGAATCTTCTGAAGAACAGAAGTTTTTAATTTTGATAAAGTCCAACTTATGAATTTTTCATTCATGGATATTGCCTTTAATGTTGTACCTAAAAAGTCATTGCCAAAACCCAAAGCCACTTAGATTTTAGGTTATCTTCTAAGAGTTTTATAGTTTTACATTTAGGTCTAGGATCCACTTTGAGATGATTTTTTGAGAAGGTTGTAGAGTCTGTGTCTAGCTGCTGCTGGTTCTGCTTCTCCTTCTCCCTCTCCCTCTCCTCCTCCTCTCCTCCTCCTCCTCCTCCTTCTTCTTCTGCTTGTGGATGTTTGATTGTTCCAGAGCACTTGTTGAGAAGACTGTACTTTCTTCTTTGTACTGCTTTTGCTTTTTTGTCAAAGATCAGTTGACTATATTTCTGTGGGTCTATTGCTGGGCTCTCTATTCTGTTCCATTGATCTATTTGTCTATTATTTAAGCAACACCATGTTGTGTTGTTTATTGTAGCATTATAGTTACAGTTGAAGTAGTAGTGTCAATCTTCCAACTTTTTAATTCTATTGTCTTAGCTATTTTGGGTCTTTTCTTTTTCCATATAAACTGTATAATCAGTTTGTTGATAGCCAAAATATCAGCTTGCCAATATCCACTGTGATTTTTATTATGATTGCACTGAATCTACAGATTAGTTTGGGAAGAACTGACATCTTAACAATTTTGAGTCTCCCTACCTATGGACATGGAAAAAATCTCAATTATTTGTTTTTTTTTTTTTATTTTTTCATTTGAGTTTTGTAGTTCTCCTCATGTAAATCTTACAAGTATCTTATTAGGTCTATATCTAATTGTTTCCTTTGTTGTTGCCAATGTAAATGGCGTTACGTTTTTTTTGTTTTGTTTTGTTTTGTTTACTCCAATTTTTCATTGCTGGCATATACAAGAGCAATTTAATTATGTATATTACCCTTACATCCTGAAACCTTGCTATATTACTGATTAGTTCCAGGAAGCTTTTGTTGAATTTTTGGGACTTCTCTATACAGACAATCACATCATATGTGAACAGTTTTATTTCTTCTTTCCCAGTTGGTAAATTTTTATTTCCTTTTATTGTCTTATTTCACTAACTAGTATTTCTAGTACAGTGTTGAATAGATGTGGTGGGAGGTGATATCTTTGCCATTTTTCTTATCTTAGTGGGAACACCTCTAGCTGCTCATAGTTAATCCTGATGTTAGTTGTAGGTTTTATGTATATGTTCTTTATCAAGTTAAAGAAGTTCTGTTGTATTTCTAGTTTGCTGAGAGTTTTTTTTTTTTTAAATCATGAATAGATGTTATATTTTGTCAAACAATTTTCTATACCTATTGTTAGGACCATGTGTTTCTTCTTTAGCTTGTTGATGTGATGCAGCATATTAATTGATTTTTCAATTGTTAAACCAGCTTTGTATACTGGAAAAAATCCCACTTGGTCATGGTGTAAATTTTTTTAATTTATTGTTTGATTTGATTTTCTTATACGTTAGATTTCCATGACATTTTTTAGAAATCTCCAATCTAACATTACTTTGAACTTAGTGATGTATATGTACATGGAAAATAAAATTGAGGTCCAAGACTCTCAAAATGAGCTTAATTGAGGTAAAACAAAAGCTAATGCCATTTCAACAAACTAGAAACTCTCCTTTCTATAGTGCTATCAGTGTGACAAAATGATTCCCTGCAAAACAAGGACCCTTGTCCATTTAGGTTCCTTTACTCAGGACTTCTCTTAAAAGAGGATACATTTTATATTTAAAAAGATTAACTTGATCTATTTAGTAAACATTCATTCAGTGCCTCTTTTGTATTGGGAGCTGGAAAACACAAATGGTTGCACTGAGTTCAGTTAATGCCAGAATGCATCAATATGGATGATAGAGATACATATACAGGGCACTGGACCCATAGCCTATGGATTAACAAATTCTACCTGATGGAATAAGAAAATATTTCACAGAAGCACTGCCATTTGTAGTGGATTCTGAAACTGGATAGAAGGTTTCTCATCAAAGATGAATTGGAAAAACATCTCCTACATAAGCAAACCATAGGGCAAAAATTCATGTGGCTGGATTGTTGGATATAAAAGTAGGGAAGAAGCAGTGAGAAAAAGCTTGAGAGTCACACTGAGAATTGGTGAGGAAGGGACCTACAGTATCCTACTAAAGAATTTACATGGATAGCCGTCCAGCGATGAAGAAATTTTAAAGATGCTAAATCCAAACATTCTTTCAGGTAGTGTGTCAATGTAATTAATAATGATTTGCTCATAAAAGAATACTATACATACTAAACTAACAATACATAGAAAGTCATTGTCATTTTGTTTGGAAATAGTCCAAAACTGAAACCACCCACAGTTGTATTATCCACATTCTCCTCTTTCCAAAGACAACATCTTCTGTTTCATATTTTATAGTTTCTTTTGTGGGTGTGTTTCAAGGGCATAATTTCTACTCTTGTGTGCCATTGCTACTGATATGTATGGTTAAATCATATTTAGAGAATATTAATGTCCATAAATTAAATATCCAATAGCATGTTTTGCTCCAGAGATGTATTTTTTTATTTTTAGGTATGATTTAAGCATACATTTTGAAATGTAAACAGAGTAAATACTTCAAATAGAATAATTCTTTTTAGTAGAGTTAAATAACATTTTTAAACATTATCATTTTAGAATCTGAATCTGACTTTCTTGTATATACTTTTGTGCGGATTGTACTTGCAGTCAGAAAAATAAGTCTATTCTTCAGCATTTGGGACAAAGTGGAAATATCTCAGGTGTAGGAGTAATTTTTTACAAGTGAGAATTAGACAATATTGTGACTGGAAATTCCTCTAGAGATTGCTTAGTGAAATAATCTTGGCCTAGAAAAAAGGCTAGATAAGGCAGGTAACAAGCCTAATGTCACAGAGTAAGTTACAGGAAAGGTAGACGAAGCTATACATGTTATTTTGAGATAGCTCTGCACTCTACTGTACAAGCAGGTTAACATTTTTAATCATCATTGGCTTTCATCCCTGCTCCCTAGGACCACAATACAAGTGCTAACTCCAAGTTAAGAATTGTTCACCCTGATTTTTATTATCAAGACTTTTAAGGACAATATAGATGTTTGAATGGGTCAACTGAATAGTACCTCCCCCTTTTTTTTTTCTGGTATAAGAATCAAGTATAGTAAAACCCAAACGTTGCAAGTTATAGTAATGAAAAAATTTCTTAACTTATGTTCCTTTTTAGAATTTAAAATTTAACTTATGTTAAAAATTTTCATTTTTTAAAAGAATTACTTTTTAATCGGTTTATACTATATCACCATTCTATGAAAAATTGGGGCAGTAATAATCAATAATGCACAGGTAAATTTTATGTAGACTGCTGACAAACTTTTCATGTTCATTCTTGAAATTATTTCACCTAAAATGTATAATTTCGTTATTACAAGAAGGTAACAATGGATTTTTATGTGGGGTTAATGATTTCATATGGTTTTTTCAATTTGATTTTTAGAGAATGGAGCTTAACAGGATGTAGTGTAACAATTGGTTTTTACACAATTTTATTCAAGGTAGGGTATGTCAATTTTTCCCCTAAAAAAAATCTTTAATAGAAAATTGATTTATAAATGAAGGAAAAGGTCAATAAAAAGAAAAAAAATCTCAGGAAATAACCGTGTTCTAACCACTAAACTTTGCCACGTAGCTTATAATCTACTTTCTAATATAGATTTCTAAGGGAAAAAAGATCCCTTTGTGGCTTCAGGATAATAACAAGAATGGAAAGAAATGTTAATAGAAAAATAAGACATAATTAGCAGCCTGATATTCTTGAGCTTGTAAGGAGGCATTTTCTTGGTGTGTTATATGGTAAAAACTACGATGCATTTCAACATTCCTTTATATAATCTATCCTAGAGTATCAAAGAAACAAATGAAGTTGAGTTTTCTCACTGGTGAACAAAATTTTAAGCTTCAAGTATTTATGTTAAATAATTAAAAAAATGTTTTTACATTCCAACTCTTGGGGATAGTAATTGAAATTGTATATCAGGAAAAACAAAATTTGCAAGAGACTTTCCTATGAGGAGAATAAAAATGGCATATTACAGATTTAAGGATGACTTTAAAGCTAATATTAACCTAATATTAAGATGTAGATAATATTAAGAATGCATATTTTCACTGCTTTAAAATTATGAAATTATATTAAGTATTGGCAAAAAAACTGATGTTCTTTACCATTAAATTCACAGATCATATGACAACTTTCTTCATATTTACAATAAGATTTTACTGGGCTTTAAGAAATGGTTCAAAATTGTATTCTCTTATTTTTACAAGAATTTTGTTTGAAGTTAAATCAAGACAAGGTTTGAGAATTGTAAGTGAAGCAAAAGTACACATTTGATGTAAAAAATATGTTACTTTTAAGAAACTAGACGGTTGGTGATATTTCCACTAAGAAACTGCTTTGATAAATCATGGTAGGAATAAAATGCATGCCGAGTCGGAATGATACATTGCTCCTGGTTATGTTGTCTGTTCTTATAATTTCTGGTAATTCAGTCCATCTATGTACCAGTATCTCTGACTTGTAGTTAATAAGGTTACTTGGTGTTAAGATTGGTGACCCCAATATGAAGTGTAAGGGGAGATTCCTAGGGCAATCTTAAAGTGTTAGTGTGCTTCTCCATAAAATGCTTAGAATCTCTATAAAAAAAAAAAAAGTGGTCACAGAGGCCAGATAGTCAGAGGAATGATTCATTCTCATGATAATTGAAAGGCAGAATATCTGCATGGAAACAGATGTTTGGGCATTACAATGATTTCCCCGTGTGACCTGTACTTGCCTCTAGTATATCCTGCATAAAATAAGAGTGATCAGGTCATACATTAGCTTATTAGAGAAAATGGATCATTAATAACAAAGAATCTTTAATTTTGAGAGAAAGGTACAGCACAATGTGTTTCATAACATCCTCTCCAAATCTTGTCAACAGCATTGGCACACTTTTCTCCTTTATTGGGCTGGAATTCTCTTTAGCACTGAAGGGCATTCTGCTGATACACGTGTGAATCTCGTGAACCAAATGTTGCATGGCAGAATGTGGCAGCCTTCAGGAGAGCAATGTAACAAAACATCGAATAGGTGTTGTCCTGCTGTGATAGGCAGGATTTAGATCTGGCTGCTTATTAAAAGGAATTTCCTATACATAAGATAAAATAATTGTAAGAACATTCTAAAAGTATTAAATAAAATAAGAGTAAGAAGACGTGAAATGCGTGAGTCCCTGGGTGGCTCAGTCGCGTAAGCGTCCGACTCTTGGTTTTGCCTCTGGTCATGATGTCACAGTTGGTGGGGTCAAGTCCTACACAGGGTTCTGTGCTGACAGCGCAGAGCCTCCTTGGATTCTTTTTCTCCTTCTCTCTGCCCCTCCCCTGCTCACACTCTCTCTCTCAAAAATAAATAAACATAAAAAATAAAAAGAAGTGAAATGTGATATGTGAGCAAGTGAGACAGTAGAGAACTGCTAAAGCTTCTCTTGAAAATATGTAAAATACATAAATATTCAGAGTACACTCATTTTCACGTGCTGCATAAGCTCTGCATGGAAACCATCTTCTCTCTGAAGCCCACTTCATGCCCCTCACCCCCATTCCCCAGCGCCTAGTCTGTTGTGGGCGCTCAATAAATATTAAACAATCAAAGCACAAACTGTTGTCAAAAAGTTTGGAATTCACAGGAATCAATAGTATTGTTATCATTTAACATTTATTGAGGGTCAACAGCATGACTTAGTCCACATGTGCAAATAGGTTGTTTTATAATCACATATTCAGAAAATAGTTAAATACAACTTGTATTAACTATGCTTTCAATTTCACTCCATTGATCTTAAATATAAAATTGATCCTTTTAAAATAATGTTAACACACCACGAAATATAAACATTAATTATTTAAATAAATACTTTTCATGTCATAATCATGACTCTTATTATTAACATTCACTTGAAAACATGGGATAAATCTACAATAAGTACACTTCACATATTCTAGAGAGACAAGTGCATGTACAAAGAACAGAAGAACCTGAAAAGGTGAGTGAGGACAATGACAAAAACACAAAGCATGTAATAGCATTTGGGTTTCACCTGTTGTTATAACAGCTTAAAACGCTAATACAATTATGTAGGGCACCATTACTTACAAGATAGAATCAAAGGCAAAGAAAGACAGAAACTCTTCAGGTGAACATAAATTAGTGTGTTTGTCAATTTAGAAACATTTCTTAATTTAAGGCAAGACAGAATTTTTTATTATAAGAAATGAGCTGCATTGGATACACTAATGAACCACATGCTCCATTTTATCCTCAATAAAATGATTACTAATTGTGTTCAGATTTATTCTTGTGGTTAATAGGCACTTAAATTCTATTTAATCTTTTCTTGTGAATATTTTTCTGTCATGTTTCTATTTAATGATTTTGAAGTGATTTTTAATTGTTAAGAGGATGGAAGACTTTATTTAATATTTCTGTAGCGAAATGTTCAGTTTAATTTTGGGATACTGAAGTATCTATAAGTATTCAAGTTTATGCTGTGGTTTTCCTTTAGCATTTGATTCCCAAAGTCTTAGAACTGCAAGTCCTTCTAGACTAGCCTTCCCCTAAAGAAGGAATAGCCTCTATATTCTGATGTTAGAAAACACTGTTAAAAACTGTTGACTAGAAAATTTTTATACTTGGAAGCAATAAGAGATCATCTAGTTCAGCTCCACAGTTGTAAAAATAAGAAACGCAATGATAGGTCTAATGTTTCTATATTTAGACTCATATATTGGCTTAATTGGGCAACTGTTTAACTTTTCTTTCATTTTAAGTTTTTAAAGAAACTCACAATAGTTGCAATTACTATGATTTAATTTTTCAATATGTTTATCCATATGATAACTGTTCACCAGATGCAATTTTGTTTATGTAAGAACACCAACTACAAAGATCATAATAATATGATGTCATTAATGAATAATGCATATTTAATTATTATTTTTTCTCTACTAGTTCTACTTTAAAACTGAAATATTTAATCACTTATGTCCTGGTTTCTGAAATATGGCAAAATTCACTATTAGAAATTATATTTTGATGAACTAAAATATTCTTTTAATTGCACAGTATTTAGAGGCCATGTTCATTGAAATCCGGATCACCTAATAGTCTTTTCTTCAAGAATCCCTCTGTTTTCACTCAACCCACAGGTACCACTGAATACATACTTTATGCCAGCACTGTTACAGGCTTCTGGAACGGACTCTTAAAGAAGACCTTAAGTGAAGTCAGGCATATGTGTGAATGTAAGAAAAGGAACGATGATTTGCAAGTGATTTAATTTATTACTATTTCCTCTACATTTTCGCTGTTAGATTTAAGTCACTTTGAAGGAAGACAATTAAAAATAGAAAGAGGCTGTGCCTCCAGTCTAGAGTTCAGATCTTTAAAGTTGTCTTTTTATTTTTTTAAGTTAATTGTCTTGACCGATGTCCTTCCCTGCCCCAGGAAGTAGCAAGCCACTGGATCCTTTCTTAAAGTGACCATTTTGCTTATCTGTTTAGTAACAAACGAATATTATCAAAGATTTTCTTCTGAAAGAAAACAAGATTGAAGAAGAGAAATGTAAATGGAATTTAGGAGGCAGGTCAATTTTGAAAGTGAATACCGAGGAGGAAAATGTACGCTAACTATAAGAAATTAAATATTGACAAATGAATAAATTAAGCTTAATGAAACATGATGTACTCTCTCTCGATGTAATACAGAATATCATAGCCTCATATGGTAGCACACAGAACTTAGCAAATGTTGTAAGGTTTTATGTTTGGAATTCTTTAGGTCTCACTACAGGGATAGCAACACTTATTGTGTTAAACATTTGTATCTCTTGATGCTTCTAGGTGACTGATTTCTAAATAAGGAAGAATACTTAATGGTGGTGTGTGTGTATGTGTGTGTGTGTGTGTGTGTGTGTGTGTGTGTAGACGTGTGCAAAAGTGTGTACCATTAAAGTACAGAAATTATTTATAAAGTGTTTCTTAATACTCAACATTCTAGTCCAGCCAATTTAAGATCTTCACAAAAAGAATAACTAAAAAACCCATGATTCGTCATGAGTTAGAGAAAAAATAGAGTTACATTTTTGGACTTTTGCAGAAGTTAAATTAACTAAATTTCTACTTTTTAACGTGATATGAGGTCTAGCTTACTAAATTATGTTAAATAAAATTCATTCCACCTTTCACTCCATGAATTTCCCGTAATGTAAAGTTTAGCTTAATCAACGTGTTCTAAGTACAATTATAATTCAGACTAAGTACAGAAGTTCAATATACACAATTTTATATAGATCACCCAGTATATTTTAAATCTAGTAAGAATTTTGAAAATCATATTTTTCCCTAGTACAAGTTCATGAGTGCAAACTTAAATGAATAAAAATGACTTTAAAAACTGTTTAATCATACTTTAATGCATCATAAACTAGTTTTAGATTATATATACTTCTAAAGATAACCAAAAACTGCATAAGGAAGACAAGTACACAATAGATTAAAGCCTCATCTTATGAATAAATTTTAGGAATCTCTGATGAAATCTGTAGAATATCGTTGACTTAATTTCACAAAAACTTCTGATTTTTTAAATAACAAAATATATTTTTCATATCAATTATTAGTCATAGACATATCATCTCAAAAATATGCAATTTATCCAAATACTCTATTTCTCATGGTATTTATAGTTGAAATATATGGAGCTATTGCTTTACGATATTTAAATTGAAATGATTTAATAAGTCAATATAAAAAGAGCCATTGAAAGAACCTCATTTTTATACAAGCTAGGAGCCTAAGATTTTATATGACAAAATGTATTTTTCATAAAAAATGAATTATAGGATTATCTGAAGAAGTAAGTTCACATATCTAAGAACCATTTCTAGACTCCTACCTAGTTGAAGAAACATATACACTTAATGAAACTGACACCAACATGCAGGTAGGAAGAAATTAACAATCTCTGTTTAAATCACTTATTTTTAGGTACATGTATTAGTGTTGGGCATTTTACATTCCAGTCAATCTTCTCTTAATATGCTTTGGCTATAAAAGCAAAGCTACAAATGCCAAAGATGAGCAATGAGCACCTTTATACTAGAAGAGAAAAAGCTATGAAAGTTAGTGAAATCAACATGGTTTGACAGTTTATCTCACCTGTAGTAAAGTTGATTTGGTAAGGAAATATGCTCATGTAAGGACTATGCAATTATCTACGAATTTATCATTTTTCATATCTTTCCCCATGTTTTCTCATTTGAGTTCAACATCTTGTTCAACAGGCAGGTCAGATATAAGTCATTCCATTTTTGTTTTGTTTTGTTTTGTTTTCCCTTCAAAGAAATTTAGGCTCAGGGCCTTCCTTGACTAAGTGAACAAGTTAAAACCGGATGTAGGGCCATTCCTCTACTTTATATGTAGAGATGAAAATATCCGTATCAAATGAAGTTGATAGAAACATGCTGCTGAATTCTAAAATTTCAGGAAGTCCCCAGAAGCCCAAATTAATATGAAAACTGTTTCAATGTAATTGTAATCTGATTTTATTTTGAAAAGCCCAAGGAAATAATTGTTTGACCAATCACCTAACTTAATTTAATCCTTAACTTTAATTTACTTCTCTGAAATGTGAGAAATTAAAGGATTTTCTTCATATATTTATATCAAAAATACTAAATCTTTGATAATAAAAAATTACTCCCAAATTTCAGAGGAAAAATTATTTTGACCTCATCCTTGACAAAAGTATTTCTAGTTCTGTTTTATTACAATGACTAATAAATATTATAATAGATAAAAAAGCCAAAGAGTGGGGGAGTAATAATTAAAATCATTACCACACTAAGCTCTAATAGAAGGACCAACATCTCTTTAAATGTTTTCACTCTACTTTACTCTTGCATTTTTCTCAAGCAAATTCTGGAGTGATATATGTACTATATAGCTGCATAAATAAAAATAAAATGCATTACTTATAACATGATTTTTGATATTAAAATTTGAGACCTCTTGGGAGATTCACTTGCTGAAGTTGCAATATAAACTCAAATAATTTACCTTTGATATTTTTTCCCCTTTAAGTGTTACATACTATTTTTTAAGCATTAGATGTTGTTTTTGCATCAATAGAATTGTGCCATCTTCATTCTTTAAACTATGAACCATCAAGTGATGGTAAAAGCACAAATCAAACAGAAAAATGTCTACCAGTTACCCCGGACCGTTGCCTTATTCCCAATCATCTTCAGCATTTTCCCTGATATAATTAAGAAGTCTGTGGAGTTTTCCTGCTCTGAACCTATACTCAAAGTTTAGTTATACAAAAGAACAAAAACCCAGATTGCTGCCTCACATCCTCCCTGGAACAGAAAAGCATGCAAAGACAGTGATAGAGAGCAATAGATAGAACAGTTATTGTCTTCCTCCTGTCTGAATCCAGGGCTTTCCTCCTCATGTTGTTGTCTTTCTAAAGAAGATAATGTCAACCTCCTTCATTTTTTTTTACCTTGCTCCACTGTCTTGGTTGTTTTCTCTTCCTTCTTTCCAGGTACAGCTGCAAGGCAGAGATAAGGTTTAAATAAAAGTTCCAGACAGAAATACTGCTTCTGCTTGAAAAAGCGTTTTGTGACTCATTCGTTGCTGGCTCTTTCTTCTAAACAAGCTAGTTTAAAACTTTTTTGACTTTTCTCGTTTCTCTATAAGCCAACCGAAACCTATTTTAAATCGAATATTAAAGAAATAGGAAAAAAAGAAATCATTTCTTGACTTCCGCCTAGTTTTTCCATACCCCTTTCTACTTTCGCCTTTTACACTCTACTTTGATAAACAAGCTCTACAAGGAATGCTACTTGACAGGATGATGATTAATCGATTTACAATCCAGGTTATTGCTGGAGTCATTCAGTGGGTTGAAAATGTCAACTAGATGCTGGTTTAAATGCAAGCTTAACTTAGCTTAATCAACTGAAAGGACAGCATAGTCACGCTTGAGATTCATTTAAATATTAAATAAAATCATCCCAAATCACAAGTAACCAAAACAGAAATAAGATTGGTTTACCTTGAACTATGCTTTCTTTAAGATTTATTGCTCTCAGCGGAGTACTCACTGTTTGCCAATTTATACATCAAAACAGTAGAAATTGTTCCTTCAAAATCAGTATAACCCACTGAAATAATTGATTCAAGTAAGGATCATCAGAGTATACTAGCAGCTGTTTGATGGAGATGTGGGGGGGGGCTGAATATTGCCATCACCCCCAATTATCACCCCACAGAGCTGCAAGGGGAAAAATGCAACTATGAAAAAGGGCAATGTAACCACTCCTGAAACTTAGAACCATTCATTCATAATGGGACATCCAGACATTCTGGCTTTTTAATGATATGCAGTGTGATGCATAAAAATAATATTACCCTCTGAAGTGCTCTTGCCAAAGCATCCAACTATTTAACTAGAATCTAGTTAAGTCAAAGATTTATCTTTCAGTTTAATCAAATACAGTATATAAAAATTTATCACATAATATTCTGAAGAAATAATCAAGGCAATAAAAAATGTCTATCGTGTCACTGACCATGATCTTTTCAAAAACCAATGTCATGAACCAGAGAAGGGGGGATAACATAACTTTTTTACAGAAAACTTGCTAAATTTACTCATTAGTTATTATAGGTTAGTTGTAGATACTTTTAATTGTTTCAAGTAGTTATTATAGGTTAGTTGTAGATACTTTTAATTGTTTCAAGTAGATAATAATTTCATCTATAAGTAATGAGTTTTATTTGTTATTTTTCTATTCTTGTACATATTATTTCCTTATTTCACTGGCTAAAATATCCTTACAATATGTAATAGAATTGGTAATAACAGACATCCTTGTCTTGTTCTAATTCTCAGTTGGAAATCTTTCCATTTTTCTCCATTAAGTATGATATTTGCTAATGGTTTGTATATATCTTATCAGAGTAAGGAAGTTTCTTTCTACTCTACTGATGAATTATGTCAAATGCATCTACTATGATGAATGTAATTTCCCTTTATTCTAGTATTCTGATTAATACATTGATTTTTTAAAATATTGTATTCCCTAAATAAAACCAACCATATGACATTTTATCTTTCATGCATATTTTCAGACTTGATCTGCTAATATTCGTTTAGGTCTATGCTTCTATGTTCACAAAGAAGTTAGCTTGTATGTTTCTTTTTTAGTTCTTGTTAAGTTTTAGCATCAAGGTTATTCCGGCTCCATAAATTAAGTGAATATTTTCTCTTTTTTGATTCCTGAAAGGTTTAGTGTAAGATTAGTGTTAATTTTTCCTCAAATGCTTGAAAGAATTCACCAGTGAAGCTATCTGGCTACAAATTTCTTTGGGGAAGAATTCTAATTATGGATTCAAAATATGAATCTATATTTATGGATTTGAATTATGGAATCAAATACAGATTATGGATTCAAAACATGAATCCACTTATTGGACGATGTTCCTATTTTTAATTTTCTGTAGGATCTGTAATAATGTCTACTTTTAATTTTCTGAGATTGATGTTTTGTACCTTCTCTCTTTTTCTAAATAAGTTTTCATAAGAATCTTTTATTAGGTTTTATGGAGAATCTAAATCTGACTGTTTTGCTTTCCCTATTATACAACTTAATTTACTACTTCATTAGCTTTTATTATTACATTTTTAATTTTTCTTCTTTCAACTTTCTTTGGGTTTAATTTTCTATATTAAAAAATTATTGTGTTTCTGGATATTCAACTTTCAGATTTCCTACTTTTCTAATGACTATTTTTCAAGTGTGTAAGTTTTACCCTAATACTGTTTGGTTGCTTCCCAAGTTTCAATGTAATGCTTTCATCATACATTAGATCAACATATTTCCAAATTTTACTGTCATTTTTTTCTTTGATACATGGGATATTTACAAACGTATTGCTTACATTTATTATAGTACCTAGCATTGTTTCTAACATAACAAGTGATTAGTATAATTTTGTTTAGTGATTAAATGTATTAATTGACAAAGGATATGTCTTAATAAGAAATATTCTGAGTTGAGAGGGACAATGGGTGAGCTTTGGTATTAGTGGTTTTCCAGGAATAGGATTGATTTTAGGTGTAGCCAACAAGAGGTGAAGAAAGACAGAGGAGCATAAAAGCCTTAGGTATACATAGAGGAAAGTGAATAAGTTTATCTGAAGTGGAGGGTTTCCCAAAGTAGATGCGGAATGATCTAGAATTGAAGATAGGACCAATTATAGAAGGGTTGAATTTCAAACTAGAGTCAACATTTACTATGCATACTTTACATAAAGGAGCACTCTCCTTTTCATTTCCATAGTAAAATGTGTGGAAATGAAACACTGATAATCTGTAATTATAATAAAGCCCATGGGTATATAGTCATATTCATAATTATTTTGTTCAGAAGACTCATTATAAACATAGTATAGCAAATATGTAGTTTCAGCTTATTTTATTTTAATCCTCTGAAAAGTAAATGTCTCTAAGAAAACAATTTGTAATTTACACAAAAAGACCAAGTTTTCTTTCCAGTGATGGGTTCTACATTCATATTAAATAAAGGAGGATAGTTCCCTTTATAGCACTGTTTTTTGTTACTCAGAAAAGGTCACTGAAAATATTGATTATCTTTACAGAAATGATGATCCTTTCATTTCTACTTCTGATGTGAAATTCATCAAGCCTAATCCTATGGAGAGTAAACTTTAGAAATAAATAGCTCATCTAAGTAAGTGGATTTTTCTAACTTCCTGGAATCAAAAGAAGACCTTAATCAATTTCCCTTTCTATGCTACAGGGTACCTGAAATCTCCTTTGGTGCTGAGAGAAATTCTTTTTGCTCTACATTTGGAAGGATTTACTTTAGGAGAGAAAAGTAGATTTATATTGCACTTCTTCAGAGATCCCAACTAATATAAAAACAAAGCGACTAACATAACACTCTTAGAAAATAATGCCTGGGTAGGGATAGTCCTGAGCTAAACTATGAGATGGAGCAGTTAGTTTTCTGTAGTTCCAGGCTTTAATTTCATTATTCTTCCCCTCAATTTTCTTCAGGGACCCACTTCTCCAGTACAATTTAATCTCTCCCTTCTTGAACTTAATCACTCTTAAGGCCCTGATGTGTTCCCATTAGCAGTAAGGGCTTGTACCTAGGAAAGCAAACTTACTTGGAGATGGGGTATGTTAGAATCCTGCTAAAAAAGTGAGAAGTGGTAGGAAAGTATTTATAATTTGAAAGGTCCCCCGTGACATTTATACCTTAGGTCAGGGATGTAGACCTACAGTCTTAGCATGATAAACTCTTATTTTCAAGGCAATAAGAATGCAACGTTATCTGCCCAAGGGTTGATCAGATTGTAAAGGTATTCCCTAGAGATGTTACTGGATGAAACAATGGAATAAATCATTAATTGTGGAATAAAAAGTCTTATGTCTTGGAGATAAGTGTCCTTGGATGCATGTTATGGTGGAGAGATAGGAAAGAGAGGCTTCTCATCAATTCTTAGATGATGTTAACTAATCAATGTATTCACAAGACCTTCCTTTCCTTCTACCATTTTCCCAAGTTTTACATCATATTCCTGAATTTGGGATTACGAGCAATATGGCATTTGTTGTAACATTTAAAGTAGCACATGCCTGAAAGTAAAATTGAGAAGGGATACAACAGTCAGATCTTGGGGGACTTGTGTCATTCTGACAAGGTCAGACTTTATTTAACGGCCAACTTGGAAAAAGAGAGTTTTAAATTGAATGGCTTGTTCAGTTTTATGACTTTAATAACTTACTATGACTGTGGGGAAATTCTGGTAAGATGAATATTAGTGAAATAAAAATAAAGAGCCTAAAGGCAGTAGTGAGTTCATTTCATTGGTTCCAGCAAAAGATAGTAAAGGCTTAAATTAAGATGGAAGTCACAGTTATGAATAGGAGGAAATATATTCAAGAAATACCTAGGAGATAAAACCAGCAGAACTTGGAGAGTCTTTAAATAATCAGGCAAAGTAAAGAAAGATAAAAAAATCACCCCCAGTTTTCTAGTGAAGTGAAGGGGGATTGTATTTTCACTAATGATAAGGAAAAGCAAGTTGGGAAGGGGACATGAGGAGTTTAGTTTAAAACAGGTTATATTTGAAAGTGTTTATTGGACATTTGAACACATAAGTTTGAAATTTTAAGGAAAAAGTCTTTTCACAGAGAAGTCCTGAAGTAGCAACATACAACTGGGAATCTTCAGGAGATAGAACAGAACTTCTACCTTGAAAGGGGGCATACCTCACAAAGGGACAGCATAAAATGAAAAGTTCAGAGGATTAATAATGGAATTTGGAAACACCAGTAACTGAAGGGTCAGCAAAGAAAAAAGAAAAAAAAAAACCACAAGTCAGAAATGAAGGTCAGAGGATATGGGGAGAACCAGGAGACTATGTTGTCATGATAGGCCAACAAAAGAGAAACTTAGAGAAGAGACAAAATGGTAAATAAAACTGAGAAGCTTATTATGTGAGCACTGAACGGCCCCTTTGGTTTAGCAGTGATAATATCATCAGCATTAATCAAAGCATCAGTGGCACAGTAGAGACAGAAGCCTCATCCTTGTGGGAGCTGAGAAGGGGTGCCAGCATTCCAGTATCCAGAAGATTGGATAAAATGTGGAGGAGACAAAACGGCAGAGAGAGAACTAATAATGAAGAAAAAGGAGTTTTGAAATTGAGAATACTATTTTCAAAATGAGGAACAAAATCAATAACGGGAAAGATGATGCTACCACAAAAATGCATGGATGACTGATTAAGGAGGACACAACTGGAGAAGCTGGTCTTGAGAAGAACAATAAACACTTTACCTCTGAAATTAAAGGGGAGATGGTCATAAATTAAACAAGAACACCAAGCTACTAACCTATTTCTCCTTTTATTCCAAGCCATTTTCTTCAGCATAATTGCCTGTATGTTTCACTACCTCTTCCCTCAATTTGTCCTTCTTTAGGTTTCAAGTGTGCCATTCCCCTGAAAATTCATTTATTTTATTTTATTCTATTTTTTTATTATTTTTTCTTTAAAGGGAGAGAGCACATATGAGTGGGTGAGAGGGCTAGAGGGAGAGAGAGAGAGAAAAAGAGAGAGAGAGAGAGAGAGAGAGAGAGAGAGAGAGAGGGAGAATCTTAGGCAGGCTCCACTCTGAGGATGGAGTCCAACACAGAACTCAATCCCACAGCCCTGGGATCATGATCTGAGCCAAAATCAAGAGTCAGATGCTCAACCAACTGAACCACCCAGGTGCCCCAAATATTCTATTTTAAAAATCATTAATAATTAACTGCTTGGCAATGACTTGGTGACCTTCACCTTGTCACTAAAATAGTTTATTTTCCTGTGGTGACTACGATATTATAAATAATTACATCTATTTTTTTTTAATCTCCTCTTTATAGTCACTTTTTTCTTTGAATTTGCCTGCCCTCCTTTCTCCAAATGTAAATGTTCCCTCACACTCCACATTAGCCCTGTTCTCTCTCCAGGCCATCTCTTCTTGACAAGCTCATGGACTCTTTCTGTTTCCACTATTAACCCCACGCACAGGACACCCACCTCTATATCTGCAGTCTTGCCACTGTCTGAAGTACTAGTTTTACATTCGGAATCCTCTATGGGAAGTCACTTGCATGTGTTACCGGCACTTTAACTTTAATATGTCTAAAACAAATCTTGCCTTCCCTCCCCAAACTACTTCTCATCTTCCTTCTTAATTTTTATAAGAATATCAACAGTATTCTTCTAGTATCCAGTCTGAAAATTTACTGTCATTACATCATTTTTTTTTTTTTGGTCTCCCAAAGCTGGTAAGTTGTCAAATTCTACTAATATCCCTTCTTTGCAATCTCATAATTAATACCAGGTCCTAATACATGTCACCTACATTGTTGCAATCTACCTACCCTACCTCTTTGTAAAGCAAATGTCTGAATGTTATTCCTAAACTTAACATTTTCATTAACTCCATGCTGCTCATGGAATAGAGTTCAATTTTAAAACCAGGCCCATTTACAGCGTGATTAGACCAGGCTGTATTAATTCATGCCATGTTCATGAGACTCTTGCCATTCCTCACATACGTAATTTCCCACCACGCTGCCTTGTTCTGTTACCTGTACCCAATATATCCTTCCAACTAATGATTACATAAAAAATTCTATCTGTTATTTAAGACTTAACTCTAAAGTATTAATCTTATGTAGTAAATCTTTGCTTTTCCCCAGGTATGAATAATTTTTAAACTCCTATGGAAACTTATTTGTATTTATTTCTTTACCCTGTTGGCTTTCAACTGTGAACTACAATTACATAGAAAACTTTTAGATGATAGCAAAAATTGAGATCTACACAACTTAAATTCCTATTTTTCAGTATTTTAAATTGCTCAATAACAAAATTAACATCTACATTTTTCCTTATTTCTGTATACAGTTGTGATCCATAAATACGTGTCGAATGAGAGTAAAAATGATTTGAATGCTGCAAAACAAATTTAAATTAGTAAGATGATACACTGATGACTAAATATATATATCCCCAAAGAAAATATGACTTCAAGTAGGCTTAAGATCAAACAATTTATCCTAGATCTATAAATTGTCACATTGCAATTAATTAAAACATTATTTTTTTAAACGGGGAAAATTTTAAAACATTTGCAAAATTAGTAATTTCCACCTAACATTGCATGCACACTTCCTAGTTCAATTTAGAAAAACAATTTTCAATGTTTTGAAAACAAAAATAACAGCTACATAATTTTCTTATTCTATTTATTTTTGAAAAGACTAGAAGTTGAACATCTTGTAAGTGTTGTGGAGGTTAGGGGTGAAATCCATGATGAAACAGTATCTATTGTTATGTGTGGCTGATTGTCAGTGAGGGTGTAGGGGACAGAAAAACTACTTGACAAATGAATGAAGTATCTTTTGATTTTTTTTTTCGTAACTTGTTAAATTGGTAAAATGCTACCTGAGTTTCCATTTATTTATGACAACTTTGGAAAGATCACTTGTTTCTGTTCCTGCTGTGGTTGCAGGCAAACCCAATATACAGAATCATATTTAAGTTAAGAATTGAAGTATGAGAGCTAAGATTAACTAGAAGCAAAGTCCTTGGGGCCAATAGTTTATTTTTATAAAAAGATTAGTTCTCTTTTTTCATTTCACTCTAATTCTAGCAATCAGGTCTACTTAACTCCAACATGTTTGGGCATACTATAAACTCAGGGACCATTCCTGGTTGAAGATCCCAGTGAGTTCACTAGGGGATGGTTCAGTCCCAATTCAGTATCTTTGCTCACTCCAATTTGATCCGATTGGACTCCAAACTATGAGCGCTTATATTTCTGTCCTAAATATTCAGACTCTAAGTGAATGAGAGTCTGTGCAGGGCTCAGCCCCCAAGTAGTTGAATCTCTTCTATTTCTTTCTTGCTTTCTTTCTTATTTTTTTTAACATTTTTATTTATTTTCAAGAGACAGAGAGAGACAGAGCACAAGAGGAGAAAGGTCAGAAAGACGGAGACACAGAATTTGAAGCAGGCTCCAGGTTCTGAACTGTCAGCACAGAGCACGGCTGGGCTCGAACCCATCAGTGAGATCGTGACCTGAGCCAAAGTCGACTACTTAACCCACTGAGCCACCCCGAATGTTTCTTTCTTAACTCTGTCTCCAGGCTGCCTTTCATAATGAGGAATTTCCTAAGGCTCAATATCTGAAATCTAATTCCAAATGAAATCCAAATACCTCTACTTGTACACTCCACAGGCCTCACTTTTGGCTACCGATTTTGAACCACAACTTTGCCTCACTTTTGTTCTTGCTTTAAGACATATCCATATCCTGGCCTCATACACTTACTGGACTCATGTACACTTGTATTCTTCCCAAGGTTAATGACTTTTTCTGAATCCATAGACCTTTAACCTTTTCATGATACCATGGCATTATCCTTTCTGAAACAACCAATTTTACCCACATTTCACTTAATTCCAACAAGGAAAACTAATTCGAGAATAAGACACCACAAAATAATGAGATACATTAATGTGGACTTTGATGATTTATGACTCTTACACTTACAAAACATTGATACCAAGCAAAAGATATTGCAATCCCTTATCAAAAATGGCTTAGGTTATTAGAAAAAGATATAATTAGGAAACACCTACTAATTATTACCTTAAATAAATTTATATTTTTTAAGTACTCTTTAATTTCAGTCTTACCTTAGACATACATATGTACATTGTATACATTAATTTACATATTAATTTACACATTAATTTATATATTAATTAAATACAGTAATTAATATTATAATTTGTTAACTAATGTATAAATTTATATCCATGTATTCATTTATATTCATATAATATATATATACTCACATATATAATATACATATATAAATTGCTTGGTATTGAGAATGCAGATATGTGCTATATACATTTTATAACTCCCTATAGGGCTTGATATATATTTATACATTAATGTACACATTAATTTATACATTAATGGAGTATAGTAATTTATATTATACATTAATTTATATATTAATGTATGCGTTAATTTATACATTAATGGAGTACAGTAATTTATATTATAATTTGTTAACTAATGTATAAATTTATATCTATGTATTCATTTATATTCATATTATTATATATGTATACACACATATGTAATATACATATATAAATCGCTTGGTATTGAGATTGTGGATATGTGTTATTTACATTTTATAACTCCCTAGAGGGCTGATATATATTCTCTTTATAAAGCATATGCAATAGAGAGTTTTTTAGGAAAAAAATGTACTGCTGTTTTAGTGGAGTATGTGTGAAATGGTATGTGGGTAGATTTGTGTGTGCGCGTGTGCATGTGAATGTATGTTAAGTATAAGGGTGTTAAATTGTCTCTTGAGATACATCTGAAAACATTGGATTATTGCTGATTTCATTTCTGTCTATTTGTAAAAGAGAATCACAAATTTTAGAAATTTCCAGCTTATTTTGAATAGGGAATATGCAAAACTTTTCATCACGATGATTACTTTTCATGTATATTAATTTTTTAAATATTATTTAAATGCCTACTAAAAGGCATCAGTATTCGTATATGTGGGCCTCTGATTAGATATGACAAGAGAAATAACTTTGAAAACTTAAATTCCTAATTTCCCAATATTTTTTAAAGCAAAATATCCCCAAGTGAGCATTTCAAGGAGCACATTTTCTAATTTAATATTATGCAAGCACAAAGTGAACATTGTTCATGCAAGTTCTGCTAGTCCAAGTTTCACTTGTTCAAGCCTGTCTTCGGCAGGCAGTATATCGCATTTGAATGCTCTCCAGATGACGGGGACCCTGTTGAGCTTGAATAGCAGCATTTCTTCAATTTTTCAAAAACTAACTTGCAAGTGGACTCTAATTACTCTTTTTAGTTTATGACCTCAAAGAAGTGAAACCATCGGCACTAGAACACAGAACACAAAGCCTTGTTAACATGGATACCATAAATCTTGTGCAAAGTGGGTTTGCTTCTGTATCGATGAAATAATAAAATCAATAAATAGACCTCTTCTGTAAGCACTGAACAATACATTAAGCTAGGAACCTTAGCAAAAATAAGCTACAGCCATGACATCTTTTTCTTTAACCTGCATTTACCTTTTTTAGTTGAGGCAGCACCAGTCTCTTCTTTGGCTCGTTCAGTTTCTGCAAATTCAAATATTAAAGAATGAGAAATGGATATCAGAAATTCCAGGTCGATATCTTATGGTATTGTAAGTCAGACAAGACTAAAAGTGCCCCAAAGATAAAATATATGTGGCGCCTGAGAGCAAAGCAAGCAGCAGAGAAGAGCCACTCCGTAAAGTACTTACATATTTTTAAAGTAATGAACTCTCTTATCTCTCTCATATACTGCTCTGCAGTATTAAATTTTAATGCCTATGTAAGTAGTGACCATAAAATAAGGTGGTTTATTTCACAAAATACACTGGAATACTAATTAGTTTATATTCAAACCTAAAATGATGTATGAGTTGTGTGGAAGAGGACTTCTTCGCTTAGCCTTTAATTATGGGGTTGGCAAGCAGTATTTGACCTCAATCAATTAGCTTTATATTAGCTATAACATTATAGAAAATTACATTTGAATATTGCTTGGAGAGAGAGAAAAAATTTTAAAGGCCAGAGTGGCCTCTTGTAGTTTCTCTGAATATCTGGCGTGGAATATAAGAGAGCTGCCTTGAAGACATAGTCTGAAATGCTGGTCCTAGTACAAAATTTTAGACCTCGAATCAAAGCTAATTGAAAGAGTTTCAACAAATGCACTGTGAGTATTTGCAAATATTTATTTACTCATTTTATTAAATTTTTATATTTTGGTGTTGTTCTCCTTGGTCACCTGTATTTTTGTTTAGTTTTATTCTCGGTAGTATGTGTACGTATCCCCCTCCCTCATATACACTCAGCAGCTGAGCTCTAGGAACAACCACACAGCAGGACTCTTCATGCCTCCTTGCCCTCCCTCCTTATGTCCTAGACCTTGGGCTGTGAGAAAGATCAGATGTCAGAAAAGGCCTTCATATCATGTTCAGGCTTTAATTCTATCATATTACATACCACAAGCTTTACGATTTGAGCCTATGCAGGAAGTCATGTAAATACCCTCTTCCAGGCTGTCTTAAGACCCTGAGCTCCAGGACTACGCAGACCCGTAGCTGTTACACACCTTCCAAATGAAGACTTTACAGCAGTGGTTCTCAAACATTAGCATGCATCAGAGTCACCCGGTGGGCTGACACTGAGCCCAGATGGTTTGATTCAATGAGTCCAGGGCATGTCCTGAGAACTTACATTTCTCATAATTTCCCAAGCAATGCTTATGACTTTGGTCCAGACCATAGTTCGGCAACTGATTACCAAATTTCCCCTAAGAGGCCATCAAGATGATCCCCATCTGTGATTACCTCAGTTACCACCATGAGTCTAGGCTTCTAGCAGAAAACAGAGTTCACATTTCTCCTAGAAACAGAACCTCACCAAACTCCTTCCAACTCTCCACTACAGTAGATGCACCTGTATCCTCAGCCTCTATTCAGCACATGAGCTTTGCTGTTTTCTTTTAATCACCTCCTAGCTCCCTTAAGGACGCTGCAACCCTGTAAGCAGTCTTCTAAAATGGAGAATGTTTGCTTTCCCAACCCCTACAAACCAAAGTGTCTGGAAGAATATATATATTCTATATATATGAATATATCCTTTTTACTTCTTGTTATTTCTCAGTAATCGTTATCTCCTTGCTTTCTCAAAATCCCATTTCCTTTGAAGTGTACACTATCAGGTTGTACCTGGCTCTATCCCTCCTTTTTTTGTCATTAATTGCTCTTATACTCTTGCATCATCCCTCATTGAGTATTTTTGCACATAAGTTGTTATCCTCTCCTCTACCACCGTGAGATTTCATTAAGAACCACTCTCAATCACAGTTGGGCATGAGAGTAAGTTGGGGGGCCATTACAAATCTCTGGGTACCAGATGTAGTAGGCCTATGCTGAGCTACAGAGATTTTAAAGTTTTGAGATTCTGAGTCAATGAGTCTGAAAGGAGACCTGATATTCATATATTTGGAAGCTTTCCAAGATATTCTAATATTTAACTAGCATTAGGAGTCACACACACAGACACACAGTTCATATGCCCACTTTATCTCTCATTTCCTTAGCCTCCTCACTTCTTAAAACTACATTCCAATTCTCTGATCACTGCCACCTACCAACATACTTAAAGACTTTTCCTTTGCTGCCGAAACTTTGATCCCCCAAATCCTGTTCTCTGGCACCATTCTTCATTTTACAGTTCACTTACTTAAGAACTTTTCCAAATAGGGGTTCCTGGGGGGCTCAGTCAGTTAAACATCCAAATTCAGCTCAGGTCATGATCTCACAGTTCATGAGTTTGAGCCCTGCCTCGGGTTCTGTGCTGACAGCTGAGAGTCTGGAACCTGCTTCAGATTCTGTGTCTCCTTCTCTCTCTGAGCCTTCCCTGTTCTCTCTCTTTCTCTCTTCTCAAAAATAAGCATCAAAAATTTAAAAAAAAAAGAACCTTTTCCAAATAGTATCTGACTCCATCAGTACTTTTGTTCTTTTGATCTTACCCCTTTCTTACTGCTCCTGCTCACGTCCTTACTTTTAGTTTTACCAATATTTAAATGATCCATGGTTAAATCATTCACTTAGTGATCTGCTTTATGGTTATCAGTGATTTTCCAGGCTACTTTTAACTGTCTGGTGGCTAAAAACATCAGAAATTTATTCTTTCATAGTTCTGGAAGCAAGAAGTCCAAAATTAAGGTGTTGCCAGGGACATACTCTGAAGCTGTCTTGGGACTCTCATGGAAAGAATCCTTCCTTGCTTCTGGTGGTTGTTGGCAATCCTTGGCATTTACTGGCTTATAGCTGTCTCACCCCAATTTTTTTTTGTTCATACTATTCTCTTCCCTCTGTATGAATTTGTGCATCTCCAAATCTCTCTTTCCTTCTAGAGGCACCAGTCATTGGATTCAGGGCCCTTTCTAATCCAGCATGACCTCATCCTAACTTGATTCAATTACATTTATAGGTACTGACTTAGGACTTTAGTACATCCTTTGGGGGGGACACAATTCAGCCCAAAACACAAAACTACCTTATGCCTGCCACCTGAGCAGTCATCCAAACTGGAGGAAGGCCCTCCCCCTGCCATAGGTCTCACTTGAGTTGTCTCATTTCAGCAGTTAAAGGGAGTGCTCAGCACTGAGCAGCAACACTAGCACAGACCTAGGGAAATTGTTTTCCCATTCTAGACAACTGGCTCATGCATTCTCTCCCCTCCTCAAACTTCCAATATCTTTCAGAGTAGAGGCGAGCTGCTGTTGAGAAATTCATGGAGAAAATAAAAGCAGACTACACTGTCTCCTGTGCTCACCACCTCACCAGCACATACATGCACCATTTGTTTTCCTCTCAATCCCAAAGGAGGATGGGTCCCCGCCTCTGTTTAATACCAGTCCATCCCATCTCCTTTTGCCAAATTCAGGCCTTTTTTCTTGT
>PITB01014044.1:0-47268 GCA_004024585.1 Paradoxurus hermaphroditus
CGACGCACAGACATGTTCTCGCCGGAGTTCGGGGCGTCCCTTCCTGTCCACGTGGACGGAGTCCCTCCTTCGGCGCGTGCCCCGGCGTGTTTGCAAAGGTGCCTGGCGCACACGGGCACGAGGAACGGAGGCCGAGGAAAGCCCACCACGGCTGTCTGGGCTGCCTTGGAAGAGCGGTGTCTTGCGCAGTACTGATGTCTGCAGATTTTTAAGTGAATATGTGAACCCCACAGTTCTTCTAGGGACATCCAGCCCTCCCAGAACCTTCATCACGATTATACGGAGCGCTCAGGGTGCGACGGCCAGCGATCCTTCTGCTGGATGGCGCTGGCCCTGCCCAGAGTCTGTCCCCATCCTGGTGGGCTAGGGGCAGAGGTCATTCCGTAGGCCAGGTCAGAGGCGTCCAGCGGCCATCTGGAAGCTCAGGGCCTCTCTGGGACTAGAGCTGCCGGGTGAGCCCATGGAGGGGCGGGCGTGACTCTCCCCCGGGATCCTCGATTTCCGCTCAGGTCACCACCTAGTGGACATGAGGCGGAGCCCCGTGTGGGGCCCCGTGCTGAGTGCATGGGATTCTCTTGCTGTCCCTCTGCCCCTTTCCCCCGCTCGCGCTCTCTAAATAAATATCTGTGGCAATGTCCGTCGTCCCAGGGTTGGTCTCCGTGAGCAGAGACACAGATCCTGGCGTTGGGAGTTTTTATTTCTCTTCTTATTTGTCTCCTCCCAGATGTGTGTGTGAGACAGGATCAGATTATCATTGTAACCTGAACCTAATGAATGAATGAATTAAATCTCAGCGGTGTCATAGATACACAGATTTCGCGTCATCTCCACCTGACTTCCCTCCTGCGACAGCAGCCTCTCAGGCAGAGCGTCCAGGCTGCAGCGTGAGGTCCCGTGAGGTCTGGGCATGAAGGCCGTGTTCACTTGGTTCCTTTTTCTCTCCAGCATCCATGGCTTTTTCCTTAACGATTTATGGGACTGAACAACTAGGAGAGAGACTCCTAAAAAACAAGATTGTAATAGCCAAAATATGGATTGGGGTGCCCACCATTAGAGAAGGGCAGGACTCATGCCCCTACAAAAAAAGGGGGGGCTTGATTAAAAAAAAAAGTCTTATTGACCCATCGGGACCAGAACAGGAGACCAGATCCCTCCTGCAGGAAAGCTGTGGCCTGTCCCTCATGGAACTTTGCCACTTTGTAGCAGAAGGGCCCCTAAGTTGGAATAAGACATGGGCCAGGCTCTATGGACTCTGAGCTGTGTAGATTATCCTGGTTTTCCATTTTATTTAATATTGGTGAGTCAGCGTTTTATTTATTTTATTTATTTTTTAATTTTTTTAATGTTTATTTTTGAGAGATTGACAGAGTGTGAGCAGGGGAGGGGCAGAGAGAGCAGGAGACACAGCATCTGAAGCAGGCTCCAGGCTCCGAGCTGTCAACACAGAGCCCTACAGGGGGCTCGAACCCACGAACCATGAGATCACGACCCGAGCCGAAGTCAGATGCTCAACCGACTGAGCCCCCCATGCGCCCCAGTGAGTCAGAATTTTTAAGGATGTCCGACTTAATAGTGTTTTCCTGCCAAATTATTCTGTGGATTGTTTTCGATATTCTGTGCACAGATTCCAGAAGTGGAGAAAGAAGGAAAGTAAGAGTAAAACCACGAATGTCTGGGGGCTTGTCACGTATGGCTTTTGTTATGTTGAGGTACATTCGTTCCACAGCCACCTCGTTGAGTTTTTATCACAAGTGGACATTGACTTGTCAGAAGCATTTTGTGCATCTACCAAGATGATTATATGACGGTATGAAATTAGCATAAAACCAGACGCATCGATCAACGACACAGAATAAAGAGCCCAGGGAGAAACCCACATACGTATGGCCAATTAATTTACAGAGGAGCCAGGAATAGACCATGGGAGAAAGACAGTGTCTTCAGTAAATGGCGTTGGGGAAACTGGAGCACTCTCCTACGTGCACGCACGGATGAACTCGCAGCGGATTAGAGACTTGGACTTAAGCCCCTGAAACCCTAAAACCATGACATCGGTCTTGGTGATGAGTTTTTGAACCTGACAAAAGCAAAAATAAATAAGCATGAAGACATCATACTAGAGAAGCTTCTGTTCAGCAAAGAGAGTTATCGACAAAAGGAAAGACAGTCTACTAAATGGGAGAAAATCCCTGCAAATCACCTACCTGGTAAGGGGCTAATACCCCAAATATATAAAGAGCGTGTACAGCTCAATAATGAGAAACCAAACCATCGGATTAGATAGTGGGCAGAAGGTCTGCATAGGCATTGTTTTCAAAGAAGACATAGAGGGGCCCCTGGGTGGCTCACTCGGTTAAGCATCTGACTTTGGCTCAGTCATGATCTCCTGGTTCATGGGTTTGAGCCCCACATGCGGCTCTCTGCTATCAGCACAGAATCTGCCTCAGATCCTCTGTCTCCCTCTCTCTCTGCCCCTCCCCCACTCATCCCCCTCCAAAATAAATAAGACATTAAAAAAAGAGGACATCCAGATGGCCAACAGACACATGAAAAGATGCTCAACATCACTCATCATCAGGGAAATGCAAATCAAAAAGACAATGAGATGTACCACTCACGCCCGTCAGAACGGGTATTACCGAAATGACAAGAAATAACAAGTTTCGGTATGGAAAAAAGGGAACCCTCGTGCACCATTGGTGGGAATGCAAACTGGTGCAGCCGCTGTGGAGAACGGGAGGGAGGTTCCTCAACAAGTTAAAAAATAGAACTACCAGACGATCTAACAATTCTCCTTCTGGATATTTAACCGAAGAAAATGGAAACACTAAAGAGAAAAGATATATGCACCCCTGTGTTCATTGCGGTGTTACTTACAATAGTGAAGATACAGAAACAACCAAATAACTCATAAATCTATAGATGACTGTGTAAAGAAACAGAATGATATATGTATGTTTATATACATAAAGAATGAAATCTTGCCTCTCATGACCAAATGGATGGACCGCGACATTATGCCAAGTGAAATAAGTCAGAAAGACAAATCCTGCACGCTCTCTCTTATATGCATAACCAAAAAAAAAAAAAAAAAAAAAGCGCCCGATTGCCAGGGGGAGGCAATCAGCAATCAGGGAGGAGGGTGGGAGACAGGGTAAAAGGAGTCAAAAGATAAAAAGGGAAAAAAATCTGACAAACCACAGATATCCTCCGGGCAGCCGGAATGTTTCGAATATTTCGGCTGCCTGTGGGTTGAAGGTTGAGCAACACTACTGAGTAGCCGAGGTCTCGGGCGGTGCCGCTAGACGCAGGTCTGACGGACCCTGAGGTTGGTGCGCCTGCGAGTGTGAACGGTGGGGGTGTTGGGAGAGATCCGTGTGGCCCGTAGAGGGCAGACCGGAGCTACATAAACCTGTCGTGTCAAAATTCAGAGGTGTCCCAGAGACACGCAGATAATGGATCATGAGAAGCATGTCGTCGTCCGGGGTGCCAGAGACCCCAGCTTGCAGGGGCCTGGGACGGGGCGTGCCCGGGGCTTCTGGCTTTCTGCTCTCTAAGGCCCTCCTGAGGTCACGTTATCAAAAATACTTATCGGAGAAGGAGGAAACCACCTGTAACGTGACTGAAATATGCTAGGGGTTAACAGCGATTTGAAGTCCGTGGAATTTAAAATATTTTCATGTTTGTTTATTTTGAAAGACAGAGAGAGAGAGACAACAAGGGGGGGAGGGCCAGAGAGAAAGAGAGGGAGAGAGGATCCCAAGCAGGCTCCTCACTATCAGCGGACCTGAGAAGGACCCAAGAGTTGGACACTTAACCGACTGAGCCGTCCAGGCACCCCAGAATCCCCCTCTTTTGAAGAGGAGAGGATGAGAACGTTCTATGGAAGAGCCCTGCCTGTGTGTGTGCGTGTGTGTGCACGCGCGTGTGTGTGTGTGCGCGCGGGTGTGTCGGGCGCTGCGGCAGGAGACCTGCGTTGGGTTCCTCCCCGAGGTGTCAGAGTGCTAAGGGCAATAAGATTATGGGATTAAACCCTGAAGTCGACACGCACTGGATGACCTGCAAAGTACTTTTTGGGGCGTCTTCCGCACAGAGCTTCCAAAAAAAAAAAAAAAAAAAGGCGTCTAAAGGACAGAGACGAATCCACAGCCGTGGCGAGCGATCAGGCAGGCTCACAGAGTTGTGGCGAGCGCTGAGGACAAGGGCAGTGGGAAGCCCTGAGCCTAGACAGGGTGGAGTGAGCAGAAGCGGCGGTAGCCACGGCAGGGTTGTGAAACGCCGGGCCCTGAGTGTCGCGCTCGCGGATGCCAGACGGGGCCACGCAGGCTTCGGAGATAACCAGGGGCAGATAGATGGTCGGCAGCCGTCTTTCAGAAGCTTGAACAAATCTCCAGGACGCGTGCTGGCATTCCCGTGGCCCTGGGGGTATCGGAGCGAGCCAGCCGGCCAGCCACCAAAACACCTCCCCGGCAGCTCCAGCGCTGGCCACGCCCCTCTGCTTTCTCCATGCCCTTGTCATTTGCACCCTGCGTCGTTCCGTCCCTCTTAAGGTCTGTCCCGTTGGCCCTCTCGGTCGCTGTGGACGTGGACGTCAGGCAGGGGAAGAGCGTTTCACAGGGTTCATTTTGCATTGGCTTGTGTGCTTGGGAAGCGAGTCCCATGTCTGCAGAAGGCGAAGGTCTCGGAGAAACATTTGCATTTCTGTTTTATGTTTCGCCACGGGAGCGTAACTAGGCCCAACGGACTTTCCGGGTGTCGGGCTGTTTCCTGTAGACCCCCACCCGTGTCCTGTGGGAACGCTGCAGTTGAACGAGGCGTTGGGTTCCTTCGGCGCCCAGCGTCTCTCCAGGAAGCATGGCATAAAAAGCCACCTCCCGAGATCAGCGGTCCTTTGCCTTTAATGTTGACGGACCAGAGGAGCCCCACGTCAGGCTCCCTGCTGTCCACGTGGAGCCGGCTGCAGACCCTCTGTCGCCCTTTCTCTTGGCCTTCCCTCCCTTGCTCTCTCTCTCTCGAAAATAAACATGCTTTAAAAATTTTTTTAAATGTTTATGGACAAGAAAATCCGAGCCTCAAAAAATTTTCTCAGGAAACTGAATGATAGTAAACTTGGCAGAACAGAATAGGATTTGAGTCTGGGTGCAGATAATACTGGGCTTGTGCCCAATGGGTTTCCTTTCCATATTTATTTTACTTGCTCTGTTTTAAGTAAGCTCTACGCCCAGTGTGGGGCTTGAACTCACGACCCCGAGATCAAGAGTCGTATGTTCTACTGACTAGCCAGCCAGGCGCCCCGCTAAATACTTATTTTAAATACGGAGATCCTGTCGTTCAAATAAAAGCTTCCCCACAGCCTCCCTTTATTTATTCTTTGTTTTTTTAGAGGAAGAGCGTGCGTGCAAACAGGGGAGGGGGGCAGAGGGAAAGAGAGAGAATCTCAAGCCGACTCCACGCTCAGCCCAACGTGGGACGGGATCCCACGACCCTGGGATCACGACCTGAGCTGAAATCAAGAGTGGGACGCTCAACCCACTGAGCCGCCTGGCGCCCCGCACAAGCTCCTTCTATAAAATGTGAGAGCAGGGCTGTGCAGAGGCTCCCGGTCATCCGTTCGTTCATTCCGACAAACACTGGCTCCAGGGCCTTCCACATCGTAATGGGAGAGACAATAAATTAAATAAACAAAATAAAATTGGGACTCACCCAGTTTTACAGGAGATAAACTGAGGCAGAGAGGACTCCAGAACAATGGCCAAGTTCACCCCGCAGAGGCAGGACTCGAACCCGGAAGGCGTGTCTCCGTCCCCCGGGGGCTGACTTCCCCGCTGCACAGGCCCCGGTGTGGAGGACGCCCTGGGCTCGGGTTCTGGGAAGGAGGGCTGGCCGGGGTCGGGGAGAGCCGGGCTTCCATCTCGTGTTTCATTTGAGATTAGAGCGTTGGTTCTCTGAACCCTCTTCCTGCACTAACGCTTGCATGATTGGGTGAAGCAGACCCTGGTGGGGGGGGGGAGGGGTTAAGATTTTAAAAAAACTATGTGTCGGGGCACCTGGGGGGCTCAGTCGGTTAAGCATCCGACTTCGGCTCAGGTCATGATCTCACCGTTGGTGGGTCTGAGCCCCACACTGGGCTCTGTGCTGACAGCTCGGAGCCTGGAGCCTGCTTCGGATTCTGTGTCTCCTTCTCTCTCTGCCCCTCCCCCCAGAAAACAGATAAATAAGCATTTAAAAAAAAAAACAAAACAATTCTGTGCCCGTTAGCCTGCCAGCGCCCCCATACACACCCGGTAGGAGAGCTGCTTTGCGAAAGCCCCGAATTGGCTTGGTGGTTTGCGTTCATTTTCCACGTAGACCCCTGCCACGCAGCACTGCATCCCGTGGTCACGGTCTTCGAGGCTCGCCATTTAGATCACACGGTTCGTTGCTAACCTATGAAGGGACAGAAGAAACCTAAGCCCCTTCTTGGCAGCAGGTGGCATACTTCTCATGACAGCAGACACCCTGTCGGAAGGTGGGGAGGGGATAGTAAAGTGACCCCAAACGGAGAAGGTGCTTTGGGACCCGGAAGCAAAGGCGGTGACTCCATAGAGCTTACACGGAGGGTTTTTTTTTTTTTAATCTTTAACTTTTTTTAAAGCTTCTTCATTTATTTTGAGAGAGAGAGAGCGCGCGCACACGCGCACAGGGCGGGGTGGGTGCAGAGGGAGACGGGGAGAGAGAGAGAATCCCAGGCAGGCTCCACACTGGTCAGCACAGAGCCCAGCACGGAGCTTGAACTCATGAACCGGGACCTCATGACCTGAGCCAAAGTCAGGAGTCTGACGTTTAACCGCCCGAGCCGCCCAGGCGCCCCCACGCAGAGTTCTATTCAGGGGGACTTACTGGCAGGCGATGGGGCGGAGGACGGTCCACAGCCGCTGCCGAGTTATTCTCCGCAAAGCCCGGACGCTAGGCCGCGGCTTTTGTAGAGCGAGGGACGCAGAGTGGGGGCGCCGCTGTGAGCTCGGGGGCTCGCACTCACCTAATCGGCAGCCCCCCTCTGATGGGACCTCGTGGCCCCACCCGAGCGCGTCAGGAGGGGGAAAGGCTGTGTCCTCTCTGACAGATTCATGGGGGGCCAAAGCCAGCCTCCCCCCATCCCTAGGGTGCGTGTACCCGTGTCCAAGGGCCCCGGAACCGGCCGCAAGAGCGTCACTCAGTGTCGCCAGAGCTGCAGACGGACCCCTTCTCCAGGGGACATGTGCTGCTTGGCCGTGCCGTCCTCTTTTCAACACCCACGAGCTTGTTCCGATGAGTTTTAAGGGGGCTGATTCATCCCTGCGGTTTGGTCAGGAGTATGAAACAAGTCTGGCTGGTACGGGTTCTCGGAGCTTTCAGGGCTCTGTCGTTTCCTTCGTGATTAAGAAAATAAACCTTTGTGGGCACCTTGGTGGCTCAGTCGGCTAAGCGTCCGACTTCGGCTCAGGTCATGATCTCGCGGTCCATGCGTTCGAGCCCCTTGTCGGGCTCTGTGCTGACAGCTTGGAGCCTGCTTCGGATTCTGTGTCTCCCTCTCTCTCTCTGCCCCTCCCTTCTTTCTCTCTCTCTCTTTCAAAACCAAATAAAGAAAGAAAAGAAACCTTTGCAGCAGGGCCGTGTCAATGCAGTGTCTTCCGCCGTAGGGAGCATACGGGCTTGCGGCTGAGAGCGAGCATTTGGCTCAGGCCCCTCAAGCCCAGCGGTGGAGATGCAACCAGAAGCTTGGAGGGGCGGTCTGGCACTTGGTTTGCAGGTTCGAGCGCGCCTACACGGAGAAGGGGCCTCACACTGAGACCGTTTCTCTTTGTCCCCCTCCCGCAGGGCTGCCTCACCACGCCCAACTCCCCGGCGGCGAATCCACGTTCCATGACGTTGGGGCCGTCGCTGTCACTCAGCAACATCTCAGGGGTGTCTGTGAAGTCGGACATGAAGAAGCGCCGGGCCCCTCCCCCTCCGACCCTGCCCGGCGCGGGGCCACCAGTGCAGGACAAGGCCTCGGAAAAGGTAGGCAGCGGGCGGCTCCGGGGAGCGGCGCATCCCCTGAACGGTCCAGCGACTTCTCTAGGCGTTCCCCGAGCGCCCTACGTTCTTCAAAAGTGTGGACTTCACAGCGGGGGGGTGTTTCGGGTGAACGCTTAAGCTTTATTCAGAAGTAAGAGTGAGGGGTGCCTGGGTGGCCCCGTCGGTTAAGTGTCCAACTCTCGATTTCGGCTCGGTCATGGTCTCACAATGGTGAGATCGAGCCCCGAGTCGGGCTCCGAGGGGAGTGCCGAGCCTGCTTGGGATTCTCCCTCTCCCTCTCTCTCCGCCCCTCCCCTGCTCCTGCTCGCTCACTCTCTCTCAAAAAGACATAAAAAAAATAGAAGTAAAGGTGAGCTGACACAGTGCTTCGCGTATGGGAGGTAGGACACTTCCTGTGCTCTCAGCCACTAAAGGCCTGTGCTCGTCGCCAGCATTTATCGTATCTGTAGCATTAAAATTTCGGCCATCGTCGCGATCGCTCAATGAGAAAATGGCGTGGTTCGGGACACCGAGAGAAATCCGGAGTTTGCGGAGGACAGGGACGGTGGGTCACGAAATACAGATGCCCCAGATGATTCAGGTTCACGGGAAAGCCGGGAGGGCTTTTCACACTGTCACTTTCCACGTGACGGGACGTCGCGGGATGTATGAAGCCACGCGTGCTAGGTTTATCATCAGAGCCACTTCACGCCTTTGCAAGGGCTTGTCATGACGTGTGGACCAGAGAGAGCCCGTGTCCTCAGCAGCTGGGGTCCGCACGGGGCTTCTGTCCTCCCACGCGTCCCCCGTGGCGGGAAGCGCTGCTGGAAATCCCAAGCCCTCCTCCTCAGGGGCGAGGACGCCCCTTGACGGGGCCGCTCCTGTTTTCCAGGCTTGGAATGGTGCCCGGTGACACTTCGAAGTACAGGCTTCATCCTCTGAACGCGTCCGTCCTCATTCGGGTGGGGGGGTAGCAAGGACGGCACATGGGGTGGCCAGGATGGGACCCGGCTTTGGAATCTTCTAGAAGCTGCGTTCTCCGAGGCTGACCAGCCGCGCCCCCAGCTGGGCCTGCTCCACACGTATTCCAGGACACGGGGCAACAGTGAGGACGCGTTCCTGCTCACCAAGCAGGGAGGTTTCCCAGCAGCTGGCGCCCCAGCTCCCCGGGGGGTGGGGCCGCCACACCGCAAACTTTATAGAACAGATGTTAATTCTCCCCCGGGGGGTTCAGTTCCTGACTCTTTCCTTCTGCCTTCGTGTCACCCGGCCTGTCCCTGCTTCGTGTCGGCCGAGAGCTTCATGTTTCTGCTAGCCTTGGTTTGAACCCTTTTTTTTTCTGTTTTCTTTTTTTTTTTTTTTTTTTTTTTGCTTCTTCATAAAATGGCTTTTCCTTAAAACAAACTAGAAACTAAGTCGGTACCTGCCAGATGGGAGGCTTGGCCTGGGGTCATGGTTAGGAGTTACCTAAGTGGGTCTCTGGACTTCTCACTTAGACTTCTCACTTAGATTCCTTCTCAGCCTGGTTGTGTGTCCATAAGTCTTCATAAATCTTAATAAATCTTCCTCCATCCTTGTAGGAGTGGTCTTTATCCCCAGGTCTCAGAGACTGCCCCGTTCCCATCAGCAGGCTTTCCCATGCCTTAGCAATCTGTTGCTAAACACAACATGTTTAGAAGAAAATATCTTGATTGTTCTGTCTCTTAAGCATTTTCTTTTTTTTTTTTTTTAATTTTTTATCTTTAGGAGAAAGAGAGAGACAGAGTGTGAGTGGAGGAGGGGCAGAGAGAGAGGGAGACACAGAATGTGAAGCAGGCTCCAGGCTCTGAGCTGTCAGCACAGAGCCTGACGCGGGGCTCGAGCCCACGGACCACGAGATCATGACCTGAGCCGAAGTCAGAAGCTTAACCGACTGAGCCACTCAGGCGCCCCTAGTTTTTTCTAATGCTCCTAATCTCTTCTGAGTCCTCCGTGATGTTTTAGCGACCTTTTGTTACAGTGTTAGGTACAAATGGCACCCCTTTTGGTTGTACCCTTGCAGGATTAACTGTGCAAATTGAACACAAAGTTACTTCCTGTGGGTTTGCAGCGTGTCTCTTTATTTCTCTGGGCTCGAGGATCTGAACTTTTTCATAACCCACAGACCGTATTTCTGGCATCGAGCACTTTGCAGCCACCTCTCTCTGGGGACATGGGTTTGCTTCCGATCGGGAGGGATATTAGCGGTGAAAATCACAACCTCCAGTATCATTATTCCTTAAGGGTTTTTCGCAGTGACGATTGCGTTCCGAGGCTCTCGAGTGTGGATGCTGACCAAGGCCAGCATCTTAAAAGCTTCTTGCATCCGGAGAAAAGATGTGTTTTCAGATTTGAACGTGCTTCTCCTGCGTGGATGAAGTCCGCCCGAGTGGAAAAATGTATCCAAAGTCGAGAAGCGGGAATTCTGAATGAAATATAAATAGTTCTCTATACGCCGAAGAACGAACAGAGCTCTCCCCAAGGCAGTAAAGGCTTTTTGCTGAAATCTGTTTTCTTTGGCTCAGAATGCGTGCAGAAATTGGCTCAGAAACCCTCTTTTTTTTTTTTAAGCATATGAGTGGCATATGGATTGGATGTGAGCATTCGCTAGGACCGTATTTTTCCTTTTTCGACGAAAGGTATTTTGTTATTTACTAATTTCTGGGAAAGGAACCCAAAAGTGTATTGTCACCGTTGTCAGGGAAGAGCGTCAGCGCCTTTTGCGCGAACTTCCTTCCATAGGAAGATAAGACGTTTGTTTGGAAAGCCTTAGCCGTGTGCGACGGTCCCGAACACCCGTGTCCTGCGTGAGCGGGACAGGCTTATTTCCAAGGACATGACTAGGTTTGGGAACAGAGAACGCCTACGTTTTCTTATTTTAGGAGATTTTTTTTTTTTCTTTATCATCTGGTCTTGAAAAATGCAGGGTTTCCTGACTCAGGTCATAGGAGGGCAATCGTTTCAGACAAGTCCCGGTTCAGGGGCCGCCTTTTCCCGCAAACGCCGTCTTCGTGTCCGTGTCTGTTGCCTGATGATACGCTCAGGACGCGGCCGCCAGCGTTGTTATTTCTAAGCGTACTTTGCGGAGAGATTTTCCCCGGAGGAGGTAGAGCCCAGGGAAAGAACTGGATGGGGTCCTCGAACAAGCCAGTGAGCAGAGAAATTGGCTAGACGGGTCAAGAGACACGTTATCTTTCCAGAGGAGACCGGATCTCTGTCCCGGACCCCATCTCTCTCCCCGGTACCTCGGACGTAGTTTTAATTAAGCGGAACATTCAGACGGGCGTGCTATAGATGTGAGCACGCTGTACGCTGAGTCAGTGGTTTTCAGACTTACGTGAGCATCAGGAACACCCCCGAAGGGCTGGTTAGAGCACATTTTGCTTGGCTCCACCCTGAGGTTTCCGATTCTGTAGGTCTGGGGCAGGGCCTGAGAATTGGCGTCCCGGCAAGTTCCCAGGCAAACCCCACTTTGAGAACCACCACGCCACAGAACCCCGCTGCCTTGATCCGCCCGCTCGGTGTGAGTATCTTGCCCGGATCTGATCTGGAGGGCTCGGCCGGCAGCAGACATTCCCTGGAGATGGATGGTCTGCAATGGTATTTGGGCACAGTCTGCCACCATGTCAGCTGAGGCCTAACGCTGGATGTTAAGATAAATAAATAGCCCTCGCTGCTTCTCGCCGGGACCCAGGGAGTGTTCGTGTGAGGGACGGAGGCATTGCCTGTTCCGGACGGGGTTTTGTGCCTCTTTTGCCTTTGAGATCCCCCACGGTCGTCTTGCCACTCTGCTGTGGGCTAAGATGACCTCGCGCCTTGTCCTTGGCCCCGATCAAGGGCAGAGTGCTACTCCTGCCTGGGGGCCAGAGCCCCCTTTGTATGCCAGGGCATAGTGTCTGTCCCCAAGGAGGCTTGTCTCTGGTCTCCTGCACACAGGTGCCCCCCTTGGGCTATGGATCAGCACGGATCTCTGCTGGCTCGTGGGGCTGTGGACGCAAGTGCCCACTCGGGCGCCCCTCCACTCACTCTCTGGTCCTCAGTTTCCTCCTCTGCAAAATGGGAACAAAAAAGGCAGCCTTCCGGGGACACGACGTACAGGTCAGACCACGGGCCATGCAGCTGCTTCCTGGGCTCAAGATCCCAGCTCTGTCCGTCCTGGTCGTGTGGCCTCGGCGAGTCCCTCAACCCCTACTTCCCCATCCCCCTAGGTGTGCAGACCACACCACGCGCCGGCATGAGAGCCAGGCGTCAGGGCATGGAGGAGCTGAAGGCAGGGAGGACCGGGCACTGGGGACGCTGGCTCTGTGCCCTGGCCAGGCTCCTGCATTAACCAAGTGGCAGATTAAATTTAAAAATCAAACTCTTGGCGGGGAGGGGCTCCTGGGTGGCTCAGTCAGTTATGTGTCCGACTCTTGGTTTGAGTTCAGGTCACGATCTTGCCGTTCATGAGTTCGAGCCCCACATCGGGCTCTATGCCGACAGTGTGGAGCCTGCTTGGGGTTCTCTCTCTCTCTCTCTCTCTCTCTCTCTGCCCCACCCCTGCTTGTGATCTGTCTCTCATAATAAATAAATAAACTTCAAATAAAGCAAACTTTTGGGGCGCCTGGATGGCTCAGTGGGTTGAGCATCCATCTCTTGGTTTCGGCTCAGGTCATGTCATGATCTCACGGTGCGTACTGACAGTACAGAGCCTGTCTGGGACTCTCTCTCTCTCTCTCCTTCTCTCTCTCTGCCCCTCCCCTGCTTGAGAGCTCTCCCTCTCTCTCAAAATAAATATACACACTTAAAAAAAATCAGCCTCTGTATTGCTATAAACAGCAAAGGCGTTGGAGAAAGTTGCCAAGACCCTGGGACAGGTTCACTCTGGTAAACACGACCACACCCTCGTGCCGGCATTCCCCCACGTCCGGCACACACCGCGAACACAGCCCGTTCACAAGTCCGCACTTTCAGAGATTACTGGGGGGCATTTGCTCATCCTTTTAAGTCTTTGGAGCCTCTCTTTGAGAGACACCAGAATGGAATACTGTCCAGTGATCCGTGCTTAGGGGACTCAGTTTACCCATCTAAGATTGGAACATTTAGGGGACTCCTCATTTAAAGGACTCAGCTTACCCATTTAGGATCAAAACATTTAGGGGACTCCCCATTTAGGGGACTCAGTTTACCTATTTAGGATCCCGTAAATCACGCCTGCTGATATCCGCCTCTCAGAACGCCCTGCTGGTCATGGAGAGGCGTATTTTGCTTTTGTCTGTCAGTTGATCGAAAATGACTTGTGGATGTTTTCTAGAAAATGCCGTGCCGTCTCATTTGAGTTCTCCTTTTCCGCAAACACAGAAGAAAGGCCCTTTCCTAATTTTTTTCAGTTGGTACGCGGTTCTTCCGCATCTGGTTTGTGCCGATGACAGCTCTAAATCCTTTTTTATCACAAGGTCAGTAATTGAAAAAGTACTTTAGTTATCCGGGCTCTCTTTTGTCCTGCAGCACTTGAATTACGGGGTGCATCGTAGAAAGCGTTCAACACCGTACAGTCCCAGCGTGACAGGCACGCGTCTGTGCGTTCTCAAGTTTGTTGCGTTGGGGCTAAAACTGCAGGTGGGGCTGGTGGTTAAAATGAGAGATGGGGAGGGGTGCCTGGGGGGGGCTCGGTCAGCTGAGCGGCTAACTTCGGCTCAGGTCATGATCTCACGGTTCGTGAGTTCAAGCCCTGCATCGGGCCCTGTGCTGACCGCTCGGAGCCTGGAGCCTGCTTGGGATTCTGTCTTCCTTTCCCTCTGCCCCTGCCCCATTTGTGCCCTGTCTCTCTCTGTCTCTCGAAAATAAATAAACATTTAAAAAAATTGTTTTAATGAGAGATGGGGAGACAGGTGTTATGATCAGTTAATAGTGTAACCTAAAAAAGATTCTTCCGTGAAAAATGGCTCATGACCTCAGTAAACACACGCATGCCCTACACTCACTTAGAGTTTGAATTGGCCCTCATTCCTGGAATATCCCAGTGCAGCGTTTCGTACCGTGTCAGTAATCCAGGCAATCTGCACGCCTTAGAAATTGGGGGAAAGTGTTACTCCTTGAGGTTCTGTGTGAGAATCAGGTACTTAGGGTTTTGCAGGACGTCGTGACATTTTGCTGACCGCACTCCCGACGATTCATCCAGAACGGAAGCGTGCGTCTGACCGTCGCCAGACTCACGGTCCGTTTCTGTGGCTGCGCGTCGGATCGTTCCGGAATGTTCCTGGCCTCGCTCCGCTTCCCGGTCCGTAGCAGGGAGAAGGCCCCGGCGATACAGCCCCAGGAGCCGTTGTCGGGGCTGAGCAGGGCCGAGGACCAGGGTGGGCTCCAAGTGCATTCTCCTCCCTCCGTTAGGGCTGACGGCCGTTGCTTCTTAAATCGACGTCTGCAAGGGTGTTGACGTAATCGGGAGCCCTGTCCTCACAGGGCCATCTCCGCCCTCTGCGTCTCCTGGAGCGAGGGCTCCTTTGAGTTCCCTGCTTCGTGCCGGTTGTTAATTTGTTCCTGGCCGCAGGGATGATGCTTGGAGACTTTAAAAAAATTACTCTTCGTGGGGCGCCTGGGTGGCTCATTCGGTTGAGCGTGGGACTCTTGGTCTCAGCTCACGTCATGATCACGCGGTTCGCGAGATCAAGCCCTAGGTCGGGCTGTGTCCTGACAGCGTGGAGCCTGCTTGGGCTTCTCTCCCTCCCTCTCTGTCTGCCCCTCCCCTGCTCGTAGACATGTGTGCCTGTACACACACAACTCTCTCTCGCTCTCAAAATAAACATTTAAAAAATTATTCTTCGAAGTAATCAAAGACCTTTGGTGACCTCCAGCATGTGGGCGATGCTCACAGGAGCGATGGCTCGGCCATGTGGCTTTCCGGAGCGCCGTGCTGACCAGAAAGGATTCAGAGCAGAGTCCCTTCGGGACGCCCTGTGTGCCAGGGACCCAGGAGGGGGCGGGCCCCAGCTGGACCGATGAGGAGGGAAGGTCTGGAGACCCATGTCTGTCCCCCTCACATGCCACGCCTCCTGCCCACGAGCCCTGATCCCGAAGCTCCGCAGGGGCAGAGCAGGTGAGACGAACCCGCGCAAGGGGGCCGCGTTCCCGCTGTGACTTCATAAGAGACGAACAGACCTTGAAAAGGAAGACCTGTGCGCATTCAACCGGGGAGTCCTGTGGCCCGGGGACCCGTCCCAGGGTTTGGTTATATGTCCCATTACAAACCCTGAGTAGCTACCAGGCTCCCTCTCTGGTGTGGCCAGAGGCTTTCCGCCTCCCCACTGTTGACTGCACTCCACTCTGGAATGTTCTAGAATGCCATGGGAGGGCCCTGCTTCCTTCCCATGCTGCACTGCCTATCCGGGGCTGCAGGCTAGTAACTTCGAGCATCCCGCCCCCTCCCCAGGGCCATTCAGGGCATCCCGGTGGCCCCCTACCCTCCAGGTTACCCTGAAGGAAGCCCCTCTCCTTCCTCCCTCCTTCCCTCCCCCTCCCCGCCAGCCAAGGCCTCTCCTCGTGCAGGTGGGAAGGGAGTTTGCCCTGCAAGGCTCTCCCCATGGTAGGCCTTTGGCTTCTGTGTGTGTGCATCCCTGAACTTTTTTTTTTTTAAGATTTTTTTAAAGATTTTTTTTAAAGTTTATTTATTTTGAGAGAGAGAGCATGAGCAGGGGAGGGGCAGAGAGAGAGAGAGAGAGACAGAATCCCAAGCAGGCTCTACACTGTCAGCGCTGAGCCCACCATGAGACTCGAACTCACAAACTGTGAGATCATGACCTGAGCAGAAATCAAGAGTCAGAGGTTCAACTGACTGAGCCCCCCAGGCGCCCCTGTCTCTGAGCCTGCTGTGAATGTGTCTTTCTTCATGAAATTCAGACGCTTTCCGCAAGCGAGAGACACACCAAGCACCCCTCCCCCACAAAATGCCCCCCACACCCCCACCCCTGCCCCGCCGGGTACCAAAGCAGGTGCCACAGGTGACTTCCAACTACACCTTCTAACCCTCCGCGGGGGGGCAAAGCCTCGGTGATTTGTTCCCTGCTGCTACGGTTTCTCTGGGGATGAAAGCAGAGCCGTTCCCTGAGTCACGTTCCCCTGTGCGTTTGGGTTCTTTCTAGATGCCGGGCTGACTGGCTGGGGGGGTGGGCGCCCCCTCTCCGCGGGCGTGACGAGCTGCACCCTGCCGTTGTGACTTGGAGAGCGTTGAACAGCATTTGAGATTTTATAGTTCATCTGCGTCGTCAGCGACCGCTCGGCCGTAGCTCTCCTCAGGGAACCCATTCGGGGAGGTCGGCAGTTGTCACTACGTGGGGGACCGCTGGCGGCAGTCAGGATCAGCCACCCCGCTCCCCACGGCCTTGGGGACCCGGTGTATACTTGGCCATGCACTCAGCTGGGTCCCCACAGGGGACAGGGACGTGGTCTCCGGTACGTCCCAGCCCCATGCACGATGCCAGTCAGGGAGCGTTTTACAAACAAAGGAGTGCAGGCTCAGTGGGCGAAGAACGGAGGAGAGCACGGCCTCGTCTTCAGTCGTGATAAATTGTCATCATCTCTCTGGGAGGTCTCGGCGACACACACCCGGGGAGATGGGCCTGTGTGTGGGCCCACATGGTGCGCCGTCCAGGCACACGGGACAGCTAGACAGGGGGACCCACAGTGACCTTCAGCGAGATGACCTGCGGGGGCGGGGGTGTCGGGGTCTCCGGATGCATCACTCCCATGCTTCCTGCTCTGTAGACCCCGGAGAAGTGTGACCCCAGAGCCGGGTCCCGTCGAGGCTGCTCAGCGTGTCCCCATCGGAGGCTGACCCTGGGGCCCCTAGATCTCTGGGGCAAGAATGGCGGTGGGGGGACCCCCGCTAACTGGTTGCACCTGAGGAAAAGGCCCAGGTGTTTGGGCGGTGCCGGCAAAGCTGACAGCAGCCTTAGCCTGAGTGCGCGGAAGTGTGACGCTGGGGTGAGGTGGCACTGGCCCGTACTACTTGACTGGAGTGACTGTGTCTCCACATCGTATTTTAAGAGAAAAATAAATTTAAAAAATGCCAAGAAGAGGATGTCGTAGAAACCGAAGAGTCTGGGACTTGCCGGCCCGTATTAAAACAACAGCAGAAATTAGCATATTTAAGCCGAGAAAGCTAAAGCTTCACTGGGATATGACAAGTGCCTGTCCTGGGCCCGGGCTGTGTCTGTAGGACAGGACGGGGCGAGGGGGGAAGCGGGGAGACGCTGTGTGGAATTCCAGAAACGTTTGTGTCCGTGGGACACGGGAAAGAACCTTCTGCCCGGCAGAGTCGGGGTGCCCGAGGGATCATTATGGGGAGACCCCGTGCGGCAGCTAGGTGTCGTGTCGGCTTCCGCCATCCGGGAGCAAGACAGGGCTCCGTCCCGTCCCGCTCCTGGGGCGCCTCCTGTCTCCTTCCCGTAGATGACGACCAGGCAGAGCGTGAGTCACGGCGGTGAGGAAAACCAAAAGCTAGGACGCCGTCTGGGGGAAAGCCTTCACGGCATCCGCAGTAGTGCCAACCTTCCAGGTGCCGCGACGGCCTACCAGCCGGGTCACGGGACAACCGTCGGCCGGGCCACCCTGACGAAATACCACAGGCTCGGGGGGCTTGAACAACAGACACTGGCTTCTCACGGCCCCAAGGCTGTTAGTCCAAGGTCAGGGTTCTCCTGGGGCCCGTCTCGGCTTGCCGCTTCCCGGCTCAGCGCGCATCCCCGCTGCCTCTTCCTCTTCTGGAAGGAAGGCGGGAATCGCCGTGATGGCCTCTTCTGAACCTAATCACCTCTCTCAGGACCGTCTCTCCAAATAGAGTCCCGTAGAGTCTAAGGTATTGGGGTTAGGGCTTCAAAGTACAAATTTGGGGGCTGGGGGGCGGGCGAGGGACCGAATTTAGTTTATAATAAAGGGAAGCCGCGTTTCTGTCTCTGTGCCCTCAGTCTTCCTGGCCATAAGGAATTCAAGGGTGAATAAGATTCGGTGCTTTAAAGACTCTCCGGATATAACTGGGGCAGACACCGTAATGTCCGCAGAGACCGGAGAATAGCCCTCGTCTGGGTGGACGATGGCACGGGGTCCAATCCGTGCGAAATGCCCACTTGCGACACTGCCTTTTAATAATTGTTTATTTTTGAGAGAGAGAGAGCGCGCGCATGTAATCGGGGGAGGAGCAGAGAGAGAGGGACAGAGAATCCGAAGCAGGCTCTGAGCTGTTAGCAGGGGCTCGAACTCACAAACCGTGAGATCATGACCTGAGCCGACGTCGGACGCTTACCCGACTGAGCCCCCCAGGCGCCCCTACATCACAGCTTTTTATGATTCCCTCTAGTGCCCATGCCAGGGACCGAGCCTTGACAGGGCGAAGGGGGCACTTCCAGACTCCTCCCCAGCAGGTGGCTTGCAGATCAGGGATGAAGCCCGACCCCAGAAAACCTAGCCATCCTGGCTGGCAGTGTTTCAGCTGGCAAGTCAGCCAGCAAAACACTTCCTGGGGCAGCGGGGCAGAGAAGGCATGCCAGCGTCCGTCCTCAGCCATCCGGTCCCAAGGTCAGCATTAAGACAGTTACGACGGCCCAGGCTGGGCTCAGTTCTTGCTGTGTTTTGGCTACGGTGCCGAGACCCCGGGTGTGTCACCTTATTTAACTTTGTCGTCATAATATCCTCGTGAAGTAGGGTCTTCGTCCTACTCGTGAGGACGCCAAGGTTTACCAAGGTGATGTGGGGTCACGGGGCCATCCCAGTAAGAGGTAGAAGTACAGCTTGCCAGAGACCTCTTTCCAGCAGGAAGTTCTGCATGGGTGCTGATTGGGATCAGAGGGAAGCATGGGGCCTTCGGGGGGCCTTGAGCGGGAGACGTGCGGGCTTGCATCCCGGCCCTGAGCCCTCTGCAGGGGGTGTGGTGGGTCAGGTCTCAGCAGGTGCTGGTGCATCATGCCACCGCTGCTGCCGTCATCTCTTGTGACATCGAGATTCTCACACGGATAGAACATCGGAAGCATGGAACCCGCTCATTAACTCCTCATTGACAGAGAAGCCATGTGTTTGCTAGCGGGGAATGAAAACCCCAAGGTTAAATACGGTTCTAGAGGCGCCTGGGTGGCTCAGTCCGTTAGGCGTCCGACTCTTGATCTGGGCTCAGGTCGTGATCGCGTGGTTTGTGAGTTCGAGCCCTGTGTCAGCGCCTGCGTGGGATTCTCTCTGCCCCTCCCCTTCTTGTACTCTTCTCTTGCTCGCTCGCTCAAAATAAACGAATAAACCTCAAAAAAACAGTTCTAAAGATCTTCCTGGAAGAAGGACGTCCTCATGCCCCGTCCTGCACGGCTCATCCCCAGCGTTTCCCACCAGAGCGGACTCTCGGTGTGCCGAGCCACGGAGCTCTTTCTCAGCAGCCCAGTCTGCTTCTCATGGGGCTGATCCTGCGGTCAGAACACCGGGCAGAATCAGAGCGAAATCCGCTCCCTTCCGTCTGCGCCCTTTTTCGGGGAGATTAAGCAAAAGGAGCAGGCGATTCACGAGGAATGCTAGCCTGTTGTTCCTCCCGGGGAATGACCCAGTAAGTGGCTTCCCAGTGCCAAATATATGTAAGCTTGACTCGTCTGAAACCCACTTCAGCTCATACTGGGGGTGCCCGGGGGGCTCAGCCGGTTGAGCGTCCGACCTCAGCTCAGGTCATGATCTCAGGGGTCATGGGTTCAGCCCCCGCGTCGGGCTCTGTGCTGACGGCTCAGAGCCTGGAGCCTGCTTCGGATTCTGTCTCTCCCTCTCTCTCTGCCCTTCCCTGCCCGCACTCTGTGTTTCTCTCTCTCAAAAATAAATAAAAAATGTTAAGCTTGTATTAAAAGTTCCCAAGCCTCTCCTGTTTGTGATCACCCGTTTGTGATCGACCAGGGCGGCCCCACTGTGGTTTATCTGCTGACTTTTTGGGACGCCTCCTCTAGCGTTTGGCTCCACCTGATTTGCAAAGATCAGTTTCTCTGCTCATACAGAGTGTCACGGGGCTCAAAACCCTGGCCGGGAATGAAGAGTAAACAAGCCGGACCACGTAATGTTCTTTCGGACCCAGCCCAACTCGGTCGGTTTTTGACGCAACACTTGAAACGATAATCGCGTCACTTACCCTTCGAACGTTCCAGACACAAAGCGTACCTGCCCGTTAGTAGATCGACAAAACCAGCCCAGAACTAAACAGTGGGTTTGCACGAATTCCCTGTGACCTCAGCAGCCCCACCTGTAGGTTCTGTCCAGATCCTAAAACGCGGAGAAGCCAATACAAAGTGTATGATGGTGCAGAACGTTGTTTTGTTTGTGCGTTTAAACGTTGGGGGAACGTGTACACGTGAGGGGGTTGCCTCTGGTGTTTGGGACGTTTCCTTCTTCCCCCGAGGAGGCAGAGGTGAGGATCTGCATTGTGCTCAGAGGAAGTATCAGTCCTTCGTCAAAACAAACAGCCGTGTGAACCTGTCGCGCCCCCCGTCCCGGTCGCGGAGCCTGTGAAAACAGAGCCACACGGGAACTTCCTTGGGTGGAGAGGGCCGGGCCGTGGGTGGGGAGAGTCTGCAGAGAAAGGAAGTGGGAGCTATTTTAGTCGGTTGACGTCTCCTTTTGGTTACGGGTCGTTTCCCCGACACTTCCAGAGGCGAGCTTATTCGAAGAAGACTGAAGTCTCCTGTATTTTTAGCTGTCATTCGAGTGCGACGTGTATGGGGGCCTCGGCGATAGGATCGGAATGAAAAGGGAGCTTGGCTGCTTTCCTCCACGTTGACGTTTTGGTGACACAGAGGAAGTTAAAAGCTGGGCTCTATGTTACAGAGTCACACGGTTCAAATAGCCGCTGTTTAAGCATGTGGTTCGTACTCACCTGTGCCGTCATTTTGGCCCCTTTGGTTCTGCCTGTTGGCCACGGCGACAATCTCTGTGCTCTCCGCAACACAGAAGATCTGGTCGAATCGTGATTTCATTGTTTTCCTTACCGTGGCATTTTGCTTCTTTCTATCAGAATATTTTGAGGGGTCTTTCTCATCACTTTGGTAACCAAAAGTCAGAACAGTGGGTTTTAGAATTCCAATCAGTATTTTATTTTATTTTTTTCATGTTTATTTATTGGAGAGGGGATGGGGGAGCAGAGAGAAAGGAGGTGAAGAATTTGCCAGATTTCCTCCTTGTTTCCTCCCATAGGGTAAGATCCCCAAAACAGGACTCCAGGAACAAAGCCGAAAGCACGTAGCATGTCTTTACTGAGGGAATGAGCAGTGAGGCAGATAGCGTGCATTTCAGGGAGATCTAGTCCTTAGGAGGCTGTAAGGTCTTTCTCTTTTTGTATTAATTTTATTTTTAAAAATGTTTAGGTTTATTTATTTATTTTGAGAGAGAGCGAGCATGAGAGGGGGAGGGGCAGAAAGAGAGGGACAGAGAGAGACTCCCAAGCGTACTCTGCGCTGTCAGCACAGAGCCCGATGCAGGACTCCAACTCACGAACCGTGAGATCATGACCTGAGCCAAAATCGAGTCGGGTGCTTAACCGACTGAGCCCCCCAGGCGCCCCCGTCATGTCTTTCTCGTCCATTTGCCGTCTGTACAGCTTTGGATGACTCACGTAAAAAGACTTGCCACTCAACTTTCTTAGGTTCTGTTTCCTCACAAGTAAAATAAGAATAATACCCGGGGTGCCCGGGGGGGCTCAGTCTGTTAAGCATCTGACTTCGGCTCAGGTCCTGATCTCATCGTTCATGAGTTCGAGCCCCGCGTCGGGCTCTGTGCTGACAGCTCAGAGCCTGGAGCCTGCTTTGAATTCCATGTCTCCCTCTCTCTCTGTCCCCTCCCCCTCCATGCTCTTTCTCTGTCTCTCAAAAATAAATGAACTATGACTATGTAACCAAGGTTGTTTTGAAGGGCTAATGTATGAACAGGGCTTGTAACAGTGCTCACGGAATTAGCAAGAATCTTCAAATATTTAAACCCTGTGTAGATGACTTTTCTCTTTAAGCGGACAACCTTACCATGGGAATAACGCTCACCATTGCCCTGTCGATGTGGGCGGCCGCGTGAGCTTCCTGCAAAGACAGTTCAACAGACGGCTGACCTCTGTTTGAGATACAAGATCTTATTTTTTCTCTTATAAACTTCACTTACTTTCCCATTTCCATATTAGCACCGAGAGGCTTAAGGCCCAGTGTCTAATTTTCGAGGCAAAGGACCTTGCAGATCAGGAGCACAGCTTAGCTCACTCCTTCGTTTACTTTATAAACAAGGGCTCAAGGTTAATGGACTTCCCACACGAGCCAGCTGGAAAGTTATGGTTTCTGAGAAAGAACTTGGTTCTCAGGTTGATGCTTTACACCTGTTACTTACGAAACCAGTATTTCTGTTTGCCTCGCTCTAGTTCCTGATATGAACCGTTAGAAACCGTGTTATCGTACGCATCGTTAGGATTACAGCAGATTCTGGAATACAGAACCTAGTAACTTGAGAGAGGTGATAAGATCACCAGAGAAGCTTGATTTATAACCAAACTGAGATCATCTCTCTTTGCCAAATAATGTCTCTCTAATTTTGATCAGTGTGTTTTGATATTTTGATTTTCCTGACTTAAAGTGTGTCATTTGGGGGACTTTTTGATGCAGTGTAATCTCTGTTGACTTTAAATATAGATGCGGAAATAAAGACGCCTGGGTGACTCAGTCGGTTAAGCATCCGACTCTTGATTTTGGCTCAGGTCAAGATCTCACGATTCTTGAGTTTGAGCCCCACGTCAGACTCCATGCTGACAGTGCGGATTCTGCTTGGGATTCTCTCTCTCTCCCTCTCTCTCTGCTCCTCCCATGCTCTCTCTCTTTCTCAAAATAAACAAACTTCAAATATATATATATATATATATATATATATATATACACGTGTAGAAATAAAAAGCTTTTTGCCAACTCTGGGACTTTGGAAACAAATTTCAGTCTGGGAGTCGTGAGTTGTGGAAACTGCTGTGGCGTCTCACGTGATTCCTGGAAGATCAGTAGCAGGGATTTGCAAATATCGTGTTTCTTTCATTGCTGCTTCTCTGTGGCTGAATCCAGACTGTCCGCCCGGTGGAGAGCACAGCTCTGCTTGTTGAGAGGCATGCAGTGTACGCAGAGGACATAGGCTCTGCCTGGTTTGAATCAGAGGTGGCACCGACCAAACCTTTATAACCCTAGAGAAGTTATTTTACCTCCAAAGGCCCCACCATGACAAGACCGTCAAATACACTTTTGGTCCTGGTGGCCGGCATACCCTGACGTGGCCCCAACGGTTCACATCCTTGCATGACCCCCTCTCTCTGGGTGTATTAGGACCTGCAACCTGCTTCTGTCCCGTGGAGTATGGGGTGCCACCGCCTCGATTAGGTTCCAGGATATGGTAAAGGCGATGGGTTGTCACTCCCTTGATTAATCTTTTTAGGTAAGATTCCATCTACTAGACCTCAAATAATCCAGGACTCATGACATGAACCTCCTTGGAAGAAGACCGTGTGTCAGGGAAATGCAGGTGGCATCTCGCCCCCAAAGATGACCCATAGTCAGAAGCCAGGGCTCTCGGTCAGAGAGCTGCAAGGACAGACACCCTTCCAACAATCTCAGTGAGCTTGGACATGGACATTCTAGACAGGCATACAGCCTGCATACGACCCTCGTGAGACCCTGAGTAGACAACCCAGCTTAGCCATGCTTGGACTGCTGCCCGTTAAAAACTGTGGGATAGCAAATTAACATACGCTGTTAAGTGTATGTTAATGGGATATGGGGCAGGAGGAAATTAATATATATTCAGTATATTATACGTAGACTCAAGAAAATAAGCCGTGGTCACCAGCCTTACTGGTCTGAAAAACAAAGGCCAGAATTCAGGATGGCCACCAGGCTTTGGAAAGTGAAAGAAGAATACTAGGAAGGAGATAGCCAGAGAGCCGTAAGTTTTCTGGGGAAATTCCATCCAGATCTCCAGCTAAGCCTTGAATCACGCATGGAAGAGGCCGGCATCAAGAGTAAAAGAGCTGAACTAAGATTTGAATTCCCAACCAAGGGACAGAACTTCCATTGTGAGTCCATTGAGTTTATTACCTGCTAAAACAAAAGAATTAATCCTTTCATGAGAATATAAGAGAAGCCAGCATCTCATAAACATGACATTTGCAACGGCCAGGATACAAGCCAAAATTGTTCAACAGTCGAAAAACCAGGAAAACGTGATCTGTTCCCAAGAAAAAAGTCAACAGAAACCAACCTGGAGGTGACCTAGGTGTTAGGTTTAGGGGACAAAAAAATCTACTGCAGCTTATAAATATTCTTAGTGCAACGTGAGAAATGTGCTGATAATGAATGAAAATAATGGGAAAATCTCAGAAGAGAATAAGAACCAAAATAAAAATAAAAGAACCAAATAGAAATTCTAAAATAGAAAAACATAATATCTTCAATAAAAATGATACTGGATGGGCTTAGCAACAGAATGAAGGTAACAAAAGAAAAAGGCAGTGAAGTCGAAGATAAATCAATAGAAATGCTCTAATTTTAAGAAGAGAGAGAGAAAAAAATTGAAATGAAAATAGAGCTTCAAAGACCTGTGGAACACTATTAAAATGTCTGTTTTTGTCAACAAAGTCACAGAAGAAGAAAAAAAATATTTGGAGAAACAAGGACCAAAGGTTTCCCAAATTTTATAAGAGATATACATGAACAGATTTAAAAAGTTCGGTGAATCCAAACCAAGAAAAAAAATTTTTTGAGACAGAGAAAGTGGGAGACACAGAATCTGAAGCAGGCTCCAGGCTCTGAGCTGTCAGCACAAAGCCCGACATGGGGCTCGAAGCCATGAACGTGAGATCATGATCTGAGCTGAAGTCAGTCACTCAACCAACTGAGCCACCCAGGTACCCCTAATCCAAACCAAAATTTAAAAACACAGTAACAACAACTAAGATATATTGTATGAGATTGCTTAAAAACAGACTTCGGGAGAAAAATCTTCTAAACAATTAGAGAAAAATAACAACATTTTGAAAACTGCTTAACATATCAGAAACAATGGAAGCTAAGCGTGGAACAGAATCTTCAAAGTGACAAGAGACAGTAACTACTGTCAGTTCATAATTCAGTATCCGGCAAAAATAGCCTTCAAGACCGAAGGCAAGAGAAAGACATTTTCAGATAAAAAATAAAGAATCTTTTGCTGTCAGACCTGCCCGAAAGTAACTCTAACAGAAGATTTCAGACTGAAGGGAAATAATACCAAATGGAAACTTGGAATCTTGGAAAAGAATGAAGAATATCAAAAATGGTAAATATCTGGGTAAATGTAAAGGACTGGTTATTGTCTTTAGAATTCTAACATGTGTAAATGGTAATACATACGCCAACTATAACATAAAATATAGAAGGACAAGATAAATAGATCTTTACGACTGCAAGGGATCCACATTTTATGTAAAGTATTAATACTTAATCTAAATGGACTGTAAAAGTTCAGGATACATATAATCCTCACAGCAGCCATTAAAAACAAATAATATAAAAAGTTTACCTAAAAGGCCAATGGATAAATTTTTCCCCCTCTGAGGTATGTTATTTTCCAATATGATTGTAGATTAGCCTGTTTGTCTAATTCTGTAAGTTTTGCTTCATGTATTTTGAAGCTATGTTTAGGCACATACACATATATGATTATTAAAACTTCCTGGGGGACCTGGGTGTCTCAGTCGGTTCAGCATCCAACTCTTGATTTTGGCTCAGGTCATGATCTCATGGTTTGTGGTTTCAAGCCCCAGGACCAAATGATTCAATGAGTGAATTTTACCAAACGTTTAAAGAAGAATTAACACCAATACTTCATAACACCTTTTAAAAAACAGAAGAGAGAATACTTCTAAACTTGTTTTATAAGGCCAGCATTACCCTGATCCCAGAGCCAGACAAAGACACTGCAGGAAAATGACAGGCCAGTATCTTTGATAAACATAGGTCCAAAAATCCTTAATAAAATACTAGCAAATTAAATTCAACAGCACATTATAAAACTTATAAACCACAACCAAGTGAAATTTGTCCCTGGGGTACAAGAATGGTTCAACATATGCAGATCAAACAATGTCATATACCACATTAACAAAATAAAAGCAAAAAACACACATGATCATCTCAGTAGATGTAGAAAAAGCATTTGACAAAGTTCAACATTCATTCACGATTAAAACTGTCAGCAAAATACATATGGAAGGAACTTACCTCAACCTCCCAAAGGCCGTATGTAAAAAGCCCACATCTAACATCCAAGTCAACATGGAAAATTTGAAAACTTTCCCTGTAAGACCCAGTACGAGGCAAGCGCGCCCCATTTAACCACTTCTACTCAATGTAAAAGTCCTACACAGAGCCAATTAGACAAGAAAAAGAAATAAAATCCAAGTTAGAAAGGAAGAAATAAAATTATCTTTTTGCAGATGACATGATCATATATGTACAAAACTCCAAAGACTCTACAACAACAACAAAATGGTATAACTAAGAAATAAACTTAGTCAAGCTGCAGAATATAAGATTAACATACAAAATCAGTCACATTTCTATATGCAAGGAACCATCCAAATAACGTGAAGGAAATTAAAGAAGACACAGAAGACTAGGAAGATACCCCATGTTCATGGATTAAAAGAGTTAATATTGTTAAAATGTCCATATTGTACAGTGGTCTACAGACATAAGTATTGCAATCGCTGTCAAAATCCCAGTGTCATTCTTTTCAGAAATAGAAAACGCATTCCTAAAATTCATATGGAACTACAAAAGACTCTGAATAGCCAAAGGAATCTCGAAGAGGATGGGGAGGAAGGAGAGAGAGGAGAAACTGGAGGCATCACATCACACTTCTTGATTTTAAAATATATTTTAAAGCTGTAGTATTCAAAACAGTATGGTACCGGCCTAAATACAGACCTAAAAACCAATGGGACAGAATACAGAGCCCCCAAAACAAATCCACACATCTACAGTCAAGTCATCTTCAACAAGGGCGCTAAGAACACAATGAGGAAGAGATGGTCTCTTTAGTAAATGGTGATGGAAAAAGAGGATATTTACATACGGAAGAGAGAAATCGAACTTTCATCTTGGCCCGTGTACGAACATCAACTCAAAATATATGAAAGACTTAAATATAAGACCTGAAACCTTGAAGCTACTGTAAGAAAACAGGCAAAATGCTAATCAACGTTGGTCTGGGCAAAGATTTTTGAGTATGACATTAAAAGCACAGGCAACCAAAGCAAAAAATAAGTGGGATTATCTCAAACTAAAGAGCTTTTGCACAGCAAAGGAAGCAGTCAACAAGGGAAATGGCAGCCTACAGAATGAGAGAAAGTATTTGCAAATCACGTATTTGATGGATTAATATCTAAACTATATAAGGCACCCATATGACTCGATAGCAAAATTAGTAATAATAATAATAATAATCCAGCTAAAAATGTCTTGAACAGACATTTTTTTCAAAGAAGATCTAAAATGGCAGCAGGTTTATGAAAAACTGCTCAACATCACTCATCGTCAGGGAAATACAAATGAAAACCACAATGAGATACCGCCTCACACCCGTTAGGAACAGCTGTTATGGGTGCCTGGCTGACTCAGTCGGCAGAGCATGCAACTTTCAATCTCTCAATCTCAGGGTTGTGAGTTCAAGCCCCACGGTGGGCATGGAGCCTACTTAAAATAAAAATAATAATAATAAAGAAAGGTCATCAAAAAGATGAGATAACAAGAACTGGCAAAGATGTGCAGAAAAAGGAACCCTCATGCACTGTTGGTGGGAATGCAAACTGGTGCAGCCGCTGTGGAAACCAGTATGGAGGGCCCTCAAAAAATTTAAAAATAGAAATACCGTATGATCCAGTGATTGGACTTTGGGGTGTACATCTGAAAAAAAATGAAATCAGGTTCTCGAAGAGGTATCTCCACCCCCACGTTCATTGCTGCATCATTTACAATAGCCAAGCCATGGAAATATCCGAAGTCTGTCTATGAATGAATAGATAAAAATATGTATGTATTTATGTATGTATACGTATACATACATACACGTATGTATACAATGTATGTATACAATGGAGTATTATTCCCCCATAAAAAGATAAAATAAAATAAGGAAATTCCGCCATCTGCAACCGCATGGTTGAACCTGGAGGGTATTATGCTAAGTAAAATGTCACACAGAGAAAGACGAGCACTGTATTATTTCCCTTCTATGTGGAGTCTCACAAAACAAAAACAAAAAATAGTTGCATGGACATAGTAGATGGGGGTTGTGGGGGGCAGGGGAGAGTGGGTGAAGGTGGCCAAAAAGTATAAACTTCTAGTTATCAGATGGATAGGTTCTGGGTTTTAAAATATGGCAGGGGGCACCTGGGTGGCTCAGTCGGTTAAGTGGCCAACTTCGGCTCGGGTCATGATCTCGTGGTCTGTGAGTTCGAGCCTCGCGTAGGGCTCTGTGCTGACGGCTCAGAGCCTGGAGCCTGCTTGGGATTCTGTATCTCCCTCTCTCTCAGCCCCTCCCCTGCTCACGCTCTGTCTCTATATCTCTCAAAAATAAATAAACGTTAAAAAAAAATTTAAATATGGCAGGGCGACTATAGTTAAAAATACTGTATTACCTATTTGAAAATTGCTAAGATGGTGGAATTTAAATGTTTTTGTCAAAAAAAAGTGATTTATGTGAAGTCAAGGATGTACTAACTAACTATATTGTGGTGATCATTTCACAATATGTACGTGTATTGAATCATCACATTGTACACCTTAAACTTACAGAACGTTATGTATCAATTATATCTCAAAATGGACAAAAATAAATGATCTAAGCCAAAGAAGAAGGAACCTGGGAAATTAGACACTACAGTCGATCTTGAACAAGGCAGGGATCGGGGCACGGACCCCCTGTGCAGTTGAAAATCCATGTATAACTTTTGACTCCCCACAGAACTTAACTGTTAATAATGAGGGCCATGAGAGATTACTGTTTACGACAATATGCAATTTACTAGAGAGACAAATGCTCGTGTATAGGTGATTAGCACCACGATGGCATTTTAAAAGTTTATTTACGTTTGAGAGAGAGAGGCAGAGAGACAGGCAGGCAGAGCTCAACAGTGCAGTTGACCTGTGAGGTTTTCCAAATTGCTTCACATCTCCAAGAAGTTTTCCAAGAATTTATTGAAAAACATCTGCATAGAAGTGGACCCACGTACTCCAAGCCCATGTTGTTCAAGGGCCGGCTGTATTTCGCGCTGAGTAAAAATGAAAATACAGCACTAAAATTTGTGGGACGCAGCTAGAGCCATGTGTACAGGGAATCTTAAAACTTTAAAGGTTTATATTAGATAAGAAGGAGTGTTAAAAATCTAAGATTTAAGGTTCTATCTTATGGAGCTAGAAAAAGGAGAACAAAATAAATCCAAAGAAAGATAAATTAAAGAGCAGAAATCAATGAAACAAACAAACGAAAAAAGATGACAGAGAAATTGAACGAAAACAAAGCTGTTTCTTAGAAGCGATCAAATGCTCAGCTCCTATCTAGATTGGTGTAAAAACAAAGGCCACATAAATCCTCAGTGTGAAGAATGAAAGATGGCTTGTTCACATTAAAAACGTAAATAAGGAGGGGCGCCTGGGGGGCTCAGTCATTTAAGCCTGCGACTTCCGCTCAGGTCATGATCTCGCGGTCCATGAGTTCGAGCCCGTCGTCGTCGGGCTCTGTGCTGACAGCTCAGAGCCGGGAGCCTGCTTCAGATTCTGGGTCTCCCTCTCTCTCTACCCCTCCCCCACTCGTGGTCTGTCTCTCTCTCTCTCAAAAAATAAAGATTAAAAAAAATTTTTTAAAGATAATAAGAGGACGGTGTGAACATTATACCTGCGATTTTGCAAACTTACACGAAATGGACAGATCCATTGAAAAATACAACTGACTCACGTTGACACAGGCTGAAACGAGCTATCCGAATACCACACGGAGAACCGTGACAACGGCGACCACTGCGAGTATGCACCGTTAGGGTGTGCGTTCCTTGGTTCCACCAAACATTTCGAGAGCCTGCTCCAATGCTTCAGAGAGACCCCTGAATGTTCTCGCAGCACTAGTGTTGGGATCTAGACAATAACCAAGAGAACAAACATAAAATTTTTTAGATGTATGTGACCACAATGAGGAAGAGAAACTAGCGAAGTGACAGGGTGGCTGATTTAGACTCTGAAGTCGGGGACACGCTTCTCTGTGCCAAGAACCGAAGGCTGAGAAGGAGCTGGCCACAGGACAGTCTGGGACATGTGAGTGTCAGGCAAAGGGGCGCATGCAGCAGAGACTGTGAGTCAGGACACACTCGTGTGCCGGGACAGAGACAGGTGAGGTGTCGTTTGCAGGAAGACGCCGGGGTCAGGCTGCTCGTCAGCCCCGTGTCGTGTCTCGTGTTCCACGAAAGATGAAAAGCGAAGCCATTTGTTGGTTTACGGCACTCTTTTCTCCCACCTCTGTCACAGCAGTGAGCTTCGCAGACTTAATTCTGAAACACGGGGGGGCAACGGCACTGAAACCTCACTCAGTCTGGTGACCCTGCACGGTAGAACGCGTCACTGATGCGGACTCGGTTCCGGGGAGTTCTTCAGGGACCCGGAAGCGAATTGTGCCAGGGTCCCTTGCACACGTCACTGTGCTCGCTTCCTTCAAGGAGGAAAAAAATCATTACAACAAAAAGCCTTGGCTGCACGTTTGCAGGGTCCCCACGGAACTTCGGAACCGATTGTTGCCACACGGACACCACACGGGTCCTCTGGCTGCTCTTCCGTAAACTCCTGGCCCAACACCAGCCCGACGGGAACAGCGTGAGCCCGGGGACTGGTTCACTACGATTTCTTGGATCATTTCATTCTCTCCTAAGCATGCGGTTTTTGTTTTGGAGAACAAGGGTTACGGTCCCTACCCAGCTAAAAACGCTTTGTGTCAGTTCTGCACGTGGGGCAGGGGTCGGCCCTTAGCAGTGCGTCCTGTCGGAAAGCCGCGTGTGCAGATCAGACTCTGAGGGCCGCTTGGTGGTAAAGTCAGGCGTGTGCGGGAAGATGGAAGTCCCCCGTTGGAGGCCCAGAGTCTACTTCTGGGTCTCTTGGCCACGGCTTAATATATCGGATCGGCCGTGGGGGGAGGATCAGACAGAGTCACCTACAAGATGCACGCATTTGCCGACGCTGTGTTTCACATCCTGTGTGGCCTCCCAATAAAGAGGCCAACCAGAGATGTGTGTGTGGATTTAGGTCACATGGAAATGTCTCAACTCTTGTCATGGCCTCTTAATTATCTTCAGACAGTGCACATAAAACAGGCAGTCTGGGGTTATGTGAAGGGAGCCACACTTTACTTCTATCAAGTTCAAGTTTCGTTTTTCTAGTAAACTGAAAACACTCAATGCTGAGAACGGCGAGTAACACACTTGCGACATGGAAGAGAAATTACTTCAACTAATATTGAAAAGGGCCGATTCCTTCATAAAGGACTCCTTCAACCATAGAAAATCGGTTTTGTGGGTTTTTTCCAGAACCTATTGTTTCGGTAGGTAGACTCCCAACAAAAGAAGCACACTATTTCTTTGTGTTCTCTGTGTGTTTCCGTTTGGCTTTCTGTGTTTGCCAAGGAAGGGAATGTGAAGGGGTCACTTTAATCGGTGGAGCTGAGTGACAGCAGAATCTTCCCGTCACTAAAAACACCGTAACAAAGACCACTTTGGAGGAGGAGAGAGGAAATTCTTGGAGGAGGATGTAAGAAAAGGAAGGGGATGTTTTCTTACTGGAAACCATAAATGGGGAGAGCGATGGTTGTTCATAACAGCTCACTGCTCATTCTACTAGCTGATAGGCATGGTGCCTCGTTAAGTCTTCATTATGTACATGCTACGTATTTTATTTCCATTGTATATTCTGAGTATCAGTTTGCACTAGACACACCTGCTTTCGCTTAAGATTCTTACTGGAATCCCGGGTCTAACGTGAACAAGACTCATGGTGAAGCATAGACACTCCAAATAAGCTGTCACCTGCAGTAAGATCTGTTCCCTGGGTCCCCACCCACCCCGCCAAGGAAGACGGAGGTGCAGAACGCGCGCATCTCTGTGCCAAAGGATCTTGATCATCTCCGGGAGAAAGTTAAGATGGCGGCCTCTCCCCCATGTCAAGGAAGAGTAATATTACTATATTTACAGTCATTTGTAGGAGTCGTAAGTTTTGATTATGGGCTGCAGCCAGGGAAGAGCATAATCTTTGGAGGGTGGTGTCTAGGAGTGTCTGTGTCTGAAACTGCTGGCGCCAAGAAGATGCACACTTTCAAGTGCCAACACGGAACTAGGTGTGGGCCACTGAGGCCAATGGGGAGCGTGTCCAGGAGCGGGCCGCAGTGTGCGTGGTGTTTACCTGAGCCCTTGGCTTTCATGCAGGGGCTCCTTGGTGTGTGGGCCACAAGGCAGTGCCGAAAGTGACTCCTACACGCGACCTAGACAAGGGAGCGTCGCAGCCCTTGGCCAAACGCTGGTGCTCAGGGAGGGGACACGTGGAACCCCCCCGGAAGATCCTGGTGAGCACAGTGGGGGTGTTAACTTACACCCCCCGGCACACCCCCTCAGGACTAATAGGGAGTTCCATGACACGAGGGGCTGCTTGCTTGTCTTGATGGCCTCGGGAGATGATTTCAGATTTATAGGTAACTTTATGTGTTGATAATAAACTATATATATATATATATATATATATATATTTTAATGGCCCATATGTTAGAAATTCTCTGTAGTTCTTGCTTCCAACTTTTCTTCAGGGGCCAAAAAAAGAAAAAAAAAAAGTAATCCACAGAACTTTCAAGAAAGCAGTCCAAATTCCATCAATGACAAATAGGAATAGAAAGGCTTTATTTAGGGACACCTGGCTGGCTCAGTCAATAGAACAAGTGGCTCTTGATCTCAGGGTTGTAGGTTCGAGTCCCACGTTGAGTGTAGAAATCACTTAAAAATAAAATTTTTTAAGAAGGAAATGCATTTTTTTTTAATTTTTAAAATGTTTTGTTTATTTTTGAGAGAGAGACAGAGTACGGAGCAGGATGGGGCAGAGAGAGCGAGAGACACAGAATCCAAAACAAGCTCCAGGCTCTGAGCTGTGAGCACAGAGCCCAACGCAGTGCTCAAATTCAGTGACTGCGAGATCATGACCTGAGCCAAAGTTGGACACTTAACCACATGAGGCAGACAGGTGCCCCAGGAAATGCTTATTTAAATACACACACACACACTTACGTTTTGGGGGGAACTTTAGGTTCACGACAGAATTGCCCAGAAACTACGGCGAGTTCCCTAATACACTGCCCAGACACGCGCACTGCCTCCCCCATAATCCACGGCACCTCCCGGAGTGATACATTTGTTATAACTGATAAACCCACATGGAAACGTCATTACCATGCACAGTCTATAGTTCAATTATGTTTCACTCTTTGTGTTACACCTTCTGTAAGTTTGGACAAATGTATGATGACTTATGTCAATTATTACAGTATCATAGGGAGTATTTTCACTGTCCTAAAACTCCTCTGTGCTCTGCCAGTTCGTATGTCCTCCCCATCACCGCCCCTGGTAACCACCGATGTGCTTACTGTCTGCCTAGTTTTCCCGCATGTCATGGTTGGAATCGTACTGCGGGTGGCCTATTCTGACTGACCTTTTTCATTTAGTAATACGCATTTAAGCTCCCTTTTCGCGACTCGGTAGCTCCTTTCTTAGCACGGAATAATATTCCAGTGTCTAGATGCACCAGTTTATTTACCCATTTGCTGATTCAAGGACATCTTGCTTGCCTCCTTTGGAAAAGAGCGAGTTGTGATTTGCTGGATCACATGGTAAGAGTGTGTTTAGTTTAGTAAGAAACCCCCACACTGCCTTTCAAGAGGGGGTGCGCCATCTTGCCTTCCCACCAGCAATGGCTGAGAGTTCCTGTGGCTCCACATCCTCCCCAGCGTTTGGTGTCATCACCGTTCCAGATTTTGGCCATTCTACTAAGTGTGAAGTTATTTCAATTTGCATTTCCCTGAGGCCATAGAAGCATCTTTTCCCAGGCTTATTTGCCTCTCTCTATTATCTTTGGTGAGGTGTCTACTAAAGTCTTTGGCCCATTCGTTTTTTAAAGTTTACTTATTTTGAGAGAGAGAGCATGAGCAGGGGAGGGGCAGAGAGAAAGAGGGAGAGGGAGGGAGAGCATCGCAAGCAGGCTCTGCACTGTCAGTGAAGAGCCCCACACGGGGCTTGACCCCACAAACCACAAGATCATGACCTGAGCTGAAGTCAGGAGTCTGACGCTTAACCGACTAAGCCCCCAAGGTGCCCCATGACCCATTTTTTTAATTGGTTTGTTTTCTCATTGCTGAGTTTTATGGGTTCTCTGTGCATTTTGGATAAACAGCGCTTTCTCAGATGCGTCTCTTGCAACCAATCTTGTTCTCCCAACCTATGGCTTGTCTTCTCATCCTCTGTACTGCCGTCTGCAGAGCGGAAATTTTTAGTTCTAGTGAAGTCCACTTCGTCAATTAGTTCTTGCACGCATTGTGACTTTGGTGTCCTATCTTAGAAGTCATCACCAAGGCCAAGGTCGTCTCACAGTTTGGGAGTTCGAGCCCCATGTCAGGGCTGCACTGACAGCACGGAACCTGCTTAGGATTCTCTCTCTGCCTCTCCCCTCCTCACACACACACTCTCTCTCTCTCTCTCTCAGGACGAATAAATAAACTTACACACACACACACACACCACACACACACACACACACACCAGTATCCACACTCTCCTGAGTGGAAAGAAGGAGCAGGTGGTGAGGGTTTAAGTGGATACCACTTTGCTGAAGGTCTCTGGGGCAGCACCTGTCACGTTCCTGTTTTCGATTGTATTTTATCGTGTAAGCGCTCTTCCCACGAGCTCTGCGGTCTTCCCACGGTATCTGCGCTCTTCCCACGAGATCTGCGCTCTTAAGTGTTTAATCGCACAAGACCTGCTGCCGCAGGCGCTGCGCGCACAGCGTCACTAGGACCTCTTCGTCTGGTTTGATGGAAACTTTAGGCCCGTGGAGTCGTCCAGCCCGCTGCCCCTCCCTCTGGCTTCTCGTAACCACCCTCCTGCCCTGTGGTTCAGAGAATTTGCCTGCTTCAGATTCCTCCTGTGAGTGGAATCCTGCAGGACCGTCTCTATGACCGACTTGTTTCACTTTGCATGTTTCGTTTTAAGGCGGAGCCCTATCCTGTTGGACGAACATTCCATATTCGCTTTACCCGTTCGTCTGTCTGTGGACGTCTGTTTCCACGTCTCGGCTACTGTGAATAGCTCGGATGTGAACACGGGAGGGCGGATACGTCTTCTAGATTCTGATTCCTGTTCATTTAAAAAAGCATCTGGTCTGCGAGCTGGCGGGTTTATGGACGGTATCAATGTATCATAAGGGAATAGACAAAGTTTGAAAACAGACACCTGTGGGGAGGCTCACCGCAGTATAATTTGAAATAACAACAAATCAAAAACAACTGAAACGCCAAACCTGGAGGGCGAGTAAAGACACATGGTCCACACAGGGTGCACCCTTCCCATTCTCCAGACGGCAGAGAGACCTATGCCCAACAGTGGACAGCACCGCAGGTGACAAAAGCAGCTGTCACTTAGAGAGTCCGCTCTCTTTTTTGTAAAGATTCAGGTACCTAGATACAGCAAAAGAGCCTGAGGAGGCGTATTGTCAGCTTCAATAGAAGTTATCGCTTGTGGGCGGAGTTAAGGATTTTCCCTTCGCCTTTGATACGCCCCTCTATTATTCGAACTGTGTTCAGTGAGCATATATGACTTTCCTTTGGATCAGCGTGAAAACAATAGGGTCTTTTTATTATGAAAAAAAGAAATGAGATATGAGGCCAGCGCTGTGTTGGACTTGCAGTGTCTTATTCTTAAAGAATATAACTCGTTCCACAGCGTGCTGCATTTATGTCGAGTATCTACTCCTGGCTTTCTTGTATTCGACACACATTTGTTGATCCCTAAAGTGGAAAATCACGAGGCTAGGGATTGTGGAAATTCAGAGACTTCTAAGACATGCCCTTTCCCGTTCAGAGCTTAGAGGATGCAGGGGAGTGGGCCTGCCGACAGCCGGGGGGACGAGGCAGAGGATGGAGGAAGGACAGTGCTCCAGACAGAGCACTGCTGTATATCTGAGCCAAGTGCTGGTGGAGCATAGAAGACAGGCCATTCATACCCACCCAGGGGATTTCATGGGGCTTCCTGAAGAGTGAAGAAGATGTCGGCGGGGAAAAGGAAGGGCGTTCTGGGAAAGGCAGGAAATAGGGACCCAGGACAGCACTGCCAAGCACAGGGAGACATCGGTTCAGTGTGACGGGAAGAAATGCACCTGGTGTTTCTTCCCTCGCTGGTATGTCCCTGGCATGGGGCTTGGCATCAAGTACCCATGTGTCTGGATGGACAGATGGATGGATAGGTGGGTGGGTGGATGGATGGATGGATGGATGGATGGATGGATGGGTGGGTGGATGGACGGATGGATGGATGGACGGGTGGGTGGGTGGATGGATGGATGGATGGATGAATAGGTGGGTGGATGGATGGATGGACGGATGGATGGATGGATGGATTAATAGGTGGGTGGATGGACGGATGGACGGATGGATGGATGAGTGGAAGGATGGATGGATGAGTGGAAGAGTGAATGGATGAGTGGATGGACGGATGGATGGGTGGGTGGATAGAGGTGTAGATGGACGGAAGGAAGGAAGAAGAGAAGAATGAATGAACACATAAATGGCCACAAGGTACTGAACCCTGCTAATTTTATTTCATAACATAGGCCCCCAGATCTATCGATGTCTCTCTCCTTTAGCCAAAGACTTGAAACCTAGAGAAATCTGTCCTCTCCCCTGAAAAATAATGTGAACATTGTGTTCATATAGATAAAAACTGCAAAGGAATATGAGACACACACACACATTTAATCACTGTTTCTTGTGTTCCTACAAAGTGCCACGCCCTAAGCAAGGTGCCAGAGCAAGGTGGCAGCAGGAGGCTCTGTGTGTCCTGGTGAGAGTCCTACCCGTTGTCTTTAAATCAGACACTTCAGCCCTTTCTGACCTCCGGGTCTTGCTTACACGGAACTGATACAATGAGATTATGAGACCAGAGAAGCCGCGGTGGAAGGATGCTTTCGAAAAAGACCAGGAGCTGCAGGGTTGAGGCTCCGCCGTCGGGGAAAGCTTCCTTGCTGCCGTGCACCGCAGCATCAGCCCGGACCCACCCAGAGTGGCCACCACGCATCCTGGTTCTAAATGAGAGAAAACGACACTCGCAAGCTCCAGAGACGACACAGTGCCGTCTTTCACGTGTTCCTCGAAGAATGTGCAGAAGCCGTGCATCAGGTCTAAGAAAGGTTTTCTGAAGCAACACAGTCTGGCACAAATTGGTTTCCAGGACGCCTGCTGTGTGGATTTTTTGCCACATGGGACAACGGGAACCCCATTGTGTGTCTTCCTTTCCCAGACAGACCTAGGAAAACTACCCCTGTTTTGAGGTAGTCGTATGAGATGCATTCGGCACCCCTAGTAAATGCTTACTAAATCTTTGCTGCTACTATAAAGAATATTTCCTTGAAGTCTGTAAGTACCTCTACTAGAACACATTTGTTTAAACCCCTTAAAACTTATGAAATCTCCAGAGAAAAACATGTGTGCCCCTCGGAGCTTGTCTCGATCAGTGGTCTCAGAGCTTGCCAGATGCTTTTCGAATGCATTAACTAGCTAATCAGGAGTGGCTCTGTATCTGGGAGCTGGCTGGTCTTCCACAGATGTTTGTTGAACGGCCTGTCCTTATCTCTGGGAAGAGGGGTCCTGGTGTTGAAGCCGGACCGAGTCAGCAAAGCTCCAGGAATTCGACACTTCCCCAAAGCTTGCGACCAGCAGTGATCTAGAACTTTCTTTCTAAAGGTGAATTGCTTTGCCAGACTGGGGAAGCCAGAACCGCTTCCCTGCCCCTCCCTTCCAATTATCTCCACCTTGATGTCGATACTCAGCAGAATTCTGGAACGCGTCATTATTATACAGACGTCAGTGGGAGCTTAGGGGGCTCCAGGTCACCAGCACGAATTCCCAGAAGGAACCATGTCCACAAGTAAGCCCCAAACTACAGCTTTGGGCAGCATTTCCAGCCTAAGAGATCCTGTAAGTGTTAGAGAATTATATCTCCTTCATTAGACTGTGAACAACATGAGGTCAGGAGAGTTACACGTCTTCAGATTGGCTGCCATTCCTGTCACAGGATAAGAAGCCAACACCTGCTTGCTGGTTCATTAAAGGTGTATGTAAGGGAAAGAGGAATTTTAACAAAGGGGTTGTTAAAAAGGCTCTCATCTTTTAAAAAACAAGGGCGTTGAGAAAAGCGAACTTGAAAATAACGCACGTAGGCAAATCCATAGCATTCGAACCATCGCGATTCGTTAATGAATTGTCAACACCGAAGGAAGGAGTCCCAGTAGCAGCACTGAGGCTCCGTCCCTTTCAGTGTTATCGTCAATGCCTGGATAGAAGTGGAGACTTAGATGCCCCAGGGCTCCGACAGATGCCCCAGACCACGTCTGCAAAGGACTCCAACCCAGGCCATGCTGTCACACAGGTCCGGACTCCAGGGGCGAGAGAGGGTCCTCCGAGCTCACAGAGGGAAAAGACCACACAGGGAAGACGGAGCCCACATGGTGAGCTGGGGGTCGCAAGCTAGGAGTAACAGTTCAGAATTTTGAGTCCATTATTTCCAGCCTAGATCCCTCTCCGTAGGCATCTTTAACTGGCTGTTCATTGTAACAGAGTAGAAACAGTTTTAGGTTTTCAGGGTCTCTTGGAGTTTCCTCAGTCACATCTTGTCTCCGGAAGCTGACCGAGGCCGTGCCCCCCTGGAGCGAGGAAATCCATTTTTAAAAAGGCATGGGATCCAGGAAACCAGGGATAAAAAAAGCTGAGTAGAGGAAAAGCCATTTCCCGGAAACCCAGAAACAAGGGTAGAAAACAAATCACTTACCAAGCTCAGAAAACAAATCACTTATCACTTACCTAGAATGATCTGGAAAGAAAATGTCATCAACATACACATGAAATGTCTCAGCTGGAGAAGCCTCGTCTGGAAGATTTCTGTTTTATGGAATTTTGTCTATTGTAACTACATATATAGAACTAGAGAGTGTTGCAAGACGTGTGTAGGTCTGTGCGTGTGGCTCAAAGAGCTGACCCCTCATCTTCTGAAGCAGAAAGACAGTATCTAACACAAAGAAATCAAGAAATAGAAGAATAAGCTCAGAATTTTAAAAAACAGGGGCACCTGGGTGGCTCAGTCGGTTGAGCGGCCGACTTCAGCTCAGGTCATGATCTCACGGTCTGTGAGTTTGAGCCCCGCGTGCTGACAGCTCAGAGCTGAAGCCTGCTTCGGATTCTGTGTCTCCCTCTCTCTCTGCCCTTCCCTTGCTCATGCTCTGTCTCTATGTCTCTCAAAAATAAAATAAAAACATTTTTTAAAAAGTTAAAAAACAGAGTAGGGGCCCCTGGGTGGCTCAGTCAGTTGAGCATCTCACTTCATCTCAGGTCATGATCTCACGGTTCATGAGTTCAAGCCGTGCATCCGACTCCGCGTTGACAGTGTGGAGCCTGCTTGGGATTCTCTCTCCCTCTTTCTCTGCCCCTCCTTCACTCATGTGTGCTCTCTCTCTCTCTCAAAGATAAATAAAAACATTTAAATTTTTTAATAAAAAACACAGTAAATGTCAAAAGAAAGGAGAGTTTGAAGGGGTTCTGCTGGGCTGGGGTCGGCGGACCAGGAGCAGCTAGTTAGATTCTGAGCTCTGTGGCGTGACCCGACTTTTCCTTCTCTCCATGTTGCATGTAAAATACTTTACAGAATCATCAAAGTACAGGAGGTAGTTATGGTAGATTGTAGTAGAAGGAAGGATAATCTATGACTTTTAAAAGAGAAGGCGAAAACCAGAAAAATGTATGCCAGCCATTAGTAGTTAATTTGAGTGTTTACAAAGTGATTTCTTTCATTTCCTTGGCTTATATAACTTTTAAATACAAATTTACTTTACTGGGTGGCTTAGTCATTTGGGCATCCATCTCTCCATTTCGGCTCTGGTCATGATCTTGTGGTTCCTGGGTTCAAGCTCCACGTTGGGCTCTGTGCTGACAGCGCAGAGCCTGCTTGGGATTCTCTCTCCCTCTCTGCCCCTCCCCTGCTCACCCTCTATCTTTCTCAAAATAAATAATAAATAAATAAACTTGAAAAAATAAAAAAAAAATTAGGTTGCGATAAATGGGTATGGCTGAGAAAAATTTGAAAGGAGACTTTTTATACACACACGTACACACACCCACACGCGCAGGAAACACCAGTCCCGACCCAGAAGAGGACTTTCTCTCCATGGTAGTGAGTTCTGGAACATGCACTGAGGGCCTGGGTTCACAAACCAGGGAGCGCCGAGCGTAGAGCAGACACCACAGCGGGGTGGGGTTGGTAGGCAGCCTTGAACCCTCAGGGACGGTTGGGCAGTGGCTCCGGGAAGCCCCCTGAGGGCGGGGATGAGCAGAGCCTGGTTTTCCGTTTGCATACCCTCCGCACCTGCAAATGCAGGGTTCTTTCAACAGAGTTCCATCGCAGAGAATGAACAGATGACAGCTCTGTAGCGAGGGAGAGAGCAGATGCCGCAGTCTTTTCCAGCGAAGAAGTGCGGTCAGCGGACAGGGTCTTACAGACTGGAAGGGCTTCCCTAAAACCGTTAGACCTGCCGGGCACCGAGAGCCTTCCGAAGCTGAGAAGTGACCGTAGTGAAAAGTGTTTGGTGGAAGCCTAGTTTCTGCCGGGACGGGAGCTGGGTGTCCCGTAGGCCGACGCCGGGAGCCACACGCTGACAGACTTTGTTGTCCTTGCCGGTCCAGGGGCGGCCGGTCTGTGGATAGTGACTAGTCCTGGCGGCTCGGGAACACGCGAGGGCAGAAGAGCAGGTGGACGTCGGGGCAGAGCGAGCCCTGAGCCGTCCCCTTCTGTTCTCCCCCTGCTCGGGCACAAGTCATGGTGGCCCCGGTAAAGTTTCCAGAAGGAATGGTTCTCTTTTGCATTTAATTAAGGGCTCAAGGTCCCCTTTCTCGTATTTATGCTGAGGGGAGGTTACCAAGTCCCCTAAGTGGCCTGAAATCCCTCGAGAAGATGGGGCAGAGTCCCAGCTCCCCATGCTGGGGGGTCTCGGGGACGCCCGTGAGCATCCTTGGGCCACCCAAGGACCACTCCCGGGCAACGTGGCGAACCCTCACACCGGGGCATCCACCACCCGCCCGGGGACCCCAGAAAGGAGGCTGGCCATCTGCCAACCCTCCTTAGAGCCCCGTGTCACCCGGGGCCAGCTTCTCCAAGTTGCGTGCCCCACGCGTACGCCGCCCCCCGACGGAAATGCCCGGACGCTCACTGTGGCCTCTCTGTGTGCTCCCCAGGTGTCTCTGGGGTCACAGATGGACTTGCAGAAGAAGAAGAGGCGGGCGCCAGCACCCCCGCCGCCCCAGCCCCCGCCGCCCAGCCCCCTGGTGCCCCCGCGCACTCAGGACCAGGAGGAGAAGAGGAAGAGCGCCACGGGTGAGTGCGCCTCGCTGCTGTCTGCATGCGTCTGAGGCTCGTCTCGCGTGGAATGTTCACGCTGCTACTAACTCCCGCAGCCGCCTCGCCCCCAAGGGCATTAACTGCAAAAACGTTTCCGCTCAGGAGAGAAAGTCTGGAAATAAACACTCGAGAGTTCCTCTTAGAGACATATTTTCCGGGCATCGTGGAGGCTGGCGGAGGGTGGGTGGGAAAGGGCGGAGAACGGCTGAGGCAGGTGAGGGGAGAATGGGTGGTGTGTGCACCTGTGTGTGTGTGTGCGTGCGTGTGTGTGTCTCCCTGAGGGAAGGATGTAAGTTCTCGGGATGTTGTCTGTGGACACTGTCGTGAAAGTCCTCTGGTTCCGGGAGACTTATAGCTCAGTTGACAACAGTTGGGTTCGTTCTTGACCAACCTGTTTGAAACTGATCTCCCCTTTTATATCTGTAGCAGAGACCCTGAAACTTTTGGAGGAAAAGAGACCCCAAAGGAAAGAGAATGCAACTATAATATCTGGGCGCAGAGAGACCTATTAGATCATGACATGCCACTGACTCCGGTTACAGGCGGCACAGAGAGAAGGGACCGGGGTCTCCAGTTCCAGGAGCCACGGACGGTTAATTCAATTTTGAAAAATTTTTAATGTCTATTTATTTTTGAGAGGGAGAGAAAGATCGTGAAAGCAGGGGAGGGGCAGAGAGAGAGAGGGAGACACAGAATCCGAAGCAGGCTCCAGGCTCCGAGCTGTCAGCACAGAGCCGAATGCGGGGCTCGAACCCATGAACCACGAGATGATGACCCAAGCCGAAGTCATATGCTTAAACTGACTGAGTCAGCCAGGTGCCCCTGGTTAATGCAATTTTAAAACCGTTCAGTGGTTGTTACTTCATTTGTGTAGGAACAGGAAGAGCAGGGTTGCCTGAGGTTGTGGGAGGATGAGCTCATGACGGAAGCCACCTGATGGCCATGCCCAAAGCCTTTCATTCCACTCAGCACCCTCATGTTTTGGCCTTGACCTAATGGCCGTGGTCCCCCCAAAAGAAGCCCCCCCAAGGATACGTGCTTGCATCATCAGTGTCCAAAACTCTGAGATGAGCTACCTGGCTGTTTGTCAGCGTTTTTCTCCCTAGTTTCTACCTCCCATCTGATGTCGTAGCCTTTCAAAGTCAAAGACGTGGTTATCCTGTATTTCCTGTCTGTTTATCCAAAGGAAACTACCGTCCCGTTCACAGAGCACGTGACCAGTAGCTCCTCAGAGTAAACCGGGGAGTCTCCTTTTCCCCTGACGAGACCGCCATTCTCCCTCCCAAGCTCTCGCCCACTCTCGCCGTCAGGGGATGACAGGGCGGATTTACGGGCCCTCGTCACAACTCTAGGAAGCATCCCCTCTAGGTGGTGGTGTGGCCGTGGTTGAGCCCGGCCAGCCTCCGGGCCAGACACCCCCTTTCGACCCAAGGGAAGGCCCCCCGATTCGGCGTTGCAGGCCGGATGCCATGCGTCCCCAAGCTTGGAGGACCTGGCCCCGGGTGTGGGCAGGCAGCCAGTGCCCTCGGGTGTCACGGGACAGGGAGGTGGGCGTTTGAAGAATGAAAATTGTGGGGGCAGGTCCCTCGCTAAGGAGCATGGGTACAAAGAAGAGGTACGGATGACAGTGATTCACCCCTAGTCTCTCTCTTGAGCCCGTAAACTTTGGTTGGCGAAGATTGAGCAAGAAACCAGAAGCCACCTTCCTGCTGAAAGTGACCCTGAATACTTTGAGGGACCAGGAGAGTGGCAGAGGTCTTGGTAGCAGTTTTGAGGGAGACTTGTGTCCCCGTCAGCAGTCCCCATGAACTCACAGCACGCCAGCACCCCCAGACACGTTTTCACCAAAGTCTAGGCTTTATATGAACAGATAAAAATTTTGAAAGTAGCCTCTGTCCAGTTACACACACACACACACACACACACACGAGTGCCTCTCTATTCAGATCCCCAGATGTAAAAAGGAAAAAGAGAAATTGGAACTTGCACTAAAATAGCATTATCAGTGGCTGGAATTGAATCTGACCCAAATTTCTCGGCAAACAGAAATAAGCCTCCCGGCAGAAAAGCTTCTGGTACGAAGCCTGCTCGTCCTACGCGCGCTGCCCTGGGGGACGTCCTCTCATTTAACGATAGTTACCTGGCCCCAACAGACAAACCTTATCCAGGCCGCGAGTGGCTTCCTGGCACTTTGAAAGGAGAAGTATGTCTAGCTATGGGGGCATCAGTATTTTTCCACATCGAAAGAACTGTAATCAAGAGAAGGAGTAAGTGGATACGTCTCTTGATGAAGAAACTCTCTTTCTTGATCTTTTTAATAATAATCTGATAATCGTCATGAAACACGGAATATATTAGTTACAAGATGATTCTAAACATTAAAGCTTGGGGGTGCCTGGGTGGCTCAGTCCGGTAAGCGTCCGACTCTTGGTTTCCGCTCAGGTCATGATCTCACGGTTCGTGAGTTCAAGTCCCACGTCACGCTCTGTGCTGACAGCGTGGAATCTGCTTGGGATTCTCTCTCTCTCTCCATCTTTCTCTGCCCCTTCTCCCCCCCCTCAAAATAAATAAATATTTTTTAAAAAGATCTTTAAACATTAAAGTTTGAAGAAAGCCTTTTTAAAGAAATACTAGGAAGGGGGACTTAAGACACAGGTAATTTAAGTGGCTTTTTGATGTTAAGTCATTGACTTTCAAAACTCTTATTAGCGGAAGAACATCATTTTCCTATAAAATGGCAGACAGATCCCCAGGGCGTCAAAAGAGCGGGGGAGGGACGCAATGCAGGCTCCAGGGTCAGGTGAAGCAGGGACATCTCCCAAACTCTTTCTCCGAGTCAGAACCCTCCTCATTTTTTTTAAGTGTATTTTTTTTTGAGACAGAGAGAAAACCTGAGCAGAAGAGGGGGAAAAGAGAGAGGGGGAGAGAGAGAATCCCAAGCAGACTCCACACCGTCAGAACCTGACGCGGGGCCCAAAGCCACGAACCGTGAGATCATAACCTGAGTCAAAGTCAGACGCTTAACCGACTGAGCCATCCAGGCGCCCGCCCTGGAACCCTCTTCAAATAAAGTCTGAAAACTATTACCCTAAATGATGGAAGAGATTGAGGATATAAACGGGCTTAAAGAAGTGAGCCGAATTCGTGGTTATTCGATCCGCGAGGATTAATCCGTAAAAATAACGAGAGTAAGCTCAAATGTTATTCCCGAAACCCAATAAAAAACACAAATAAAAAGAGTTCCTTTTAACTTGACGGAGCTGCCGAGGGGGCTCCTAAGAGTAATTGCAAGCCCAGCGTTTGAGAGTAGTCATGCCTGCCAGAGACACATTGCAGACAGGTGGGTATCACCAGATTGGCCCAAGGAGAGGACACCGTGTGTAAAATGCTGAAGCGTGCACGAGCGAGGTTGGATTCGATGCCTAGCGAGCTTGAATTTGGTCCCGGGTGTGGCTGGATTTGATGCGCGCAGTGAGGTTGACTTTGGTACCCAGTGTGGTTGGATATGGCACCGAGTGTGGTTGGATTTGGTGCCATGAGCCTGTATTAGACGGCCACGTGCCCCCCGTTGGAGGGCAGAGTCTTTGGGCTTAACCTTCTGAAGTAACCCCCGTTGATTCTATGTAGGTGTCGGACGACGGGAGGTGCCACCAAAGCCTCCCAGGGGCACTGCTCGGGGGCCCCCCCAGTTAGTGCTCCCTCCACCCCCGCCCTACCCTCCTCCTGACACAGACGCGGAGGAGCCTCTCGGCTTTCCTGGGGAGAGCGCCGGTTCCGAGGCCCCCGACCCGAGACCCACACGTACGTGCCTCTTGTTTCCTTTCCCCGCTCTGTGCTCTGGTCACCCGTGTCAGGGCTGCGTTTCCAGACTTTCCATTCTCGCCTGGGGGTGTCTGTGGCTGTGTTCTCTGGCTTTCCCTTCCAAACGCTCAATGCTGTGTGTCCGACTTCACGGTGAATGCGCTCTGAACGCTATGCAGGGCCCCGGAAAGAATGACGTCACCCATTAATCACTCACCCTGTGGTCAGACCTCCGCCAGAGTCGTACCGTGTGGGTGGACACAGTCCGCTGGGAGCTACCGTTCCCCACAGGACAGCCAGCCTCACAGTGTCCGGGTAGAGCAAGAGCCCGCACATGTCTGTGACTTTGCCGGGAAGCTCACTCTGGCCAGCCGTGAGTGCCGAGGGGAGCCACGTTCAAGATCAGGACCTTTGAATCGTATGGTCAGTGGGCAGGCAGTAGTAGTGCTGTCCCGTGGAAAGGGAAAGTGAGGCAGCGGAAGGGGAAGCAGCTGGAGCTCAGGCTAGCAACAGCCAGAATGATCGTCTCCTTGTTTTCTACCTCTTGTCACACCCTGGCTGGGATCGGGCTTTCTTCATTGTCTCCGGAGATTTCCTTAGGACTTCGAGAAGCACTGCGTACAGCACTCCCTCCTCCAGACAGGCAATCCTTTTGTAGATTGAACCGTAGACATTCCGATGGCGTCATCAGCACACCAAGTCTGCGCTCACCCCTTGCAGGACGCCCCAGCTCCGTAGTGGTGCTTCGTCAGAAAGGGGCGCAGTCCCGTTTCTAAATAGCAAGGCGCCACCCTGCCTTCCGCCCAGGGAGCAGCCGGTGTCCACGAGCGGGTGCAGCCATCCAGTTAGGGAGTTCATACTCTCCTGCCGTCGGACCCCTTGATCTTTCTCTGTCTCCTTTGGACACAATGATTAACTCGCTGCCAGCCTGTGCATAAAGAAGATAATTGTGGGATTACATACCTACTACGGTAGGAAAAACAATCCGGATTCATTTCCTCTTTCTTGACAAATACTACTTTTCCATCCTTCAGACATGTGTGATCCTCTTGACATTGAACATGCTTCCGGAAGCCGGCGCTTTTTACAGGTCATCGAAAACCAAAGGGTGGGGCATTCTCGGTCAGAAAGGTAACAACCGAGGTGCAGATAACTCTGGAGCTGTCCCGTCTCTGAAGAGATCTTGAACCCCACGTGCCAAAGCCATGGGCTTTGGTGGCCACTCCGTGGCTGCTGTCCTTTCGCACAGATTCTCGTCCGTGGGAGAGGGAGGGATGAGCTGAGGGATGATGGCAAAACTGAACGCAGCCCGTGGACAATCGGGGAATGGGCACAAGGCCTAGCCGGGATGGGAGAGCCAGGGCCTCTGCGTTTTCCCACATCGGAACTGACGCTAACCTGCAGACCCTCGCTTTCTCCTGGGTCTTCCTGAGTTTGGAGGGGGGGGGGACTTTCAGTGTGTGACACCTGCTGGGGAGACCGCCGGGCAAGATTTGAGGGGCCGCTTACAAAGGCCGGCATCAGGGTTGGGTAGGAAAGGTTTCTCCTACTGTGAAATCCTGTCCCACCCTTGCCCTTAGCAGACTTTCAAAAGGAGGTCAGCAGGCAACAGAGAGGAGATGAGGTTCACCGTCGTCTTGCTTCCTGGTTCCATTTACGCCGGGGTTCCGGATTATTCTCTC